>JAJJWW010015763.1:0-129514 GCA_023531295.1 Papaver armeniacum | reverse complement strand
TCCACTACTACAATCTTTTCTCAAAGAAAACCTTAATTACACCCCAAGTATGATCATCTTCACTGAATTTCTCCTCTAGTTGATCCCTTGCTATTCTCATTGCATCATAAAAAGAAGGCATTGTAGGTTTGCGCTCGATATCCACTAACCTTACAACTTTAATTAAAGGCTTCAGCACACTACAAGCATAATCAACATCTTCCCAAAATGTACTATTTGTAACAATTTTAAGTGCATCAATTCCAAGAGTTTCTTTTGAAAATCTACCTTTTGCCCACCTATCATTCACAAACACCATTTGTAAAGGAGTTTTATAATTTTTAAGACTTTTTAGTGTGTAATACTGAGTTGCAAATCTAGTCTTCGTAGACCTATGTAAGTCTCCACATGTCAACTCCCTCATCAAGCACAATACTTGAAAATAAGCATAAACGTATGTAACAAATCTTTTACCTAGAATGACGGATGTCTTGATTCGTATAAGCTTGTCACCAAGTTCTTCTAGCATCAACTGGACATAATGAGCACCACAAAAGGAGTCCAAAATAGATTTGAGTATTCAAGCATCAAATCTTTCCCGTACCCTTTAAAGTTTGAACCATTGTCGATAATGAACCGAACTACATTTTATTTCCCAACATCTTCAATTACCTCCTTTACAAGCTCACGTGAAATCGAGCATCATGCATTACGTTTGACGCATCTCTGACTTAAGAAAACTGACCCTTTAGGACAATTCACCAAAAAGTTGATAAGATGTCGCTTTTTCCCATCTGTCCAACCATCGGACATAATAGAACATCTGTTGGAAGTTAAACCAAGATATGGTGATTTGACCTTTGGATCAACAAGTGTTGTTGACACAGTCTGAGGGGATCGACTACTGTAGTTGACGCAGTCAAGTTGGATCAATAGGAACAGTTGACACAGGGTGTCATATTTGGAAGACGAGCTTACTTGTGAAGCAAGGTGCTTTGAGTTCTAGAGAGTTCTAGAAGAGTTCTATTTTAGAGTTTGTTTTATGTCAGGAATGTGTGCTTTATTTAGAGTTTGCTTTTATTAGGAAAGTAGTTTGAGTGATTGTAAAGTTTGTGAGAATATAAGTAGGCTGTTAAGCCGAGTTAATATACACCAAACTGATAATCAATGTAATCGTTTTATTGCTTCCGCGTGTGCTCTCCTCTCTCTTGCTCGATCCTACATATGGTATCAGAGCAAGGTGAGAGGAAGGGAGAGGAGAAGGAGAAGGATAAAGAAGAGAAGTTCCATTGCTTTTCGTTTTTAAGGTCTAAGAGAAAAGTTAAAGAAGTTGTGCGAAGTTCTGATGGTTTAAAGTTGGAAAAGCAAGAAGCTGCGTTAGGGTTTGAGAATTTGAAAGAAGTTAAGAAAAAAAAAATGGAGTTTAAAGCTGTGTTTGCAAGTTTTAAAAACAAAAGAAGAAGTCAGCGTTTGGTTTTACTTGTTTTGCTGTGAAGGAGGCGTAAGGTAGCAGTGGTGTAGCCGTTTATTAACGAGGCGGTCGAGATGGTTCTTTGATGCAGTGAACACAGGGAATAGATGGAAAGATATCAAGACAGGGAGTTGAAACGGAGGCCACTTCCCTAGCTCGGTTCCGTGGAAAGCTCTGCTCTGAGAAGTGTTTGCCGCAGAAGTTTAGTAGTACGTACACGGTAGAAGAACAGGAAAACAAGGTAGGGTTGATCTGTTTGTTTCCTTGTTGCGTGAGAAACAGGGGTGTAAAACATGTTTACCATATCTTGCTTCCGAAGAGGTTCAAGAGATTATAGAAGATGGAGTAGTTCGTAGTTCTGCTTCTATTGGCAGTTGGTGGTGGCGATGTTGATGAAAAGGATTTTGGTGTCGACGATGATTGATGGACAAGGTGCTATTGAAGATCAGTGATGGTGGTAAGACTTCCGGTGTTGGAGGAGGTTGGAAAGAAATCACGGGTGCTTAGTGATGATCGTTGATGTGAGTATATGATCGATGACATGAACAAAATTGTTTTTTGGGCTGTTGGTTTAAGTCCATGAACAAGGTTTGAAGAACCTTTTACGCAGGAGAAAATCAGTTGAAAACTGATTTGTTGATGTTGTTTGGTCACAAGGTTCGTGTTAAAAAAAAATGTTATTGAAGGTTTGTTACAGTATGTAATGTGTTACAAATAACAATCACATTGGCGGTTATTCTGAAGTGTGACGGAGGAGTTATTCTGAGAATAGTTACACAAAGAATTGTTACAATAGAGTTGTTGCAGAAGAAGTTTTTACAGTGGAGTTGTAACATATTAACAGAAGCATGACAAAAGAATGGTCACAGTTTATGACAGAAGATGACAACAAAAATGTGTGATAGTTTTCTGTCAGAGACGTTGCAGATAGCAGATTTGATGTTTGTTGAGGTAAGAAGTTTTTGGGTAAGTGGTTGTTTTGAAGGGTTAAGTCATGGATTCGAAAAGACGAAAGGATCAAAGTTGGTATTGTAGTCAGAGGATTGGTACAGTTTGATAGAGGATCAAAGCTGGTATTGCAGTCAGGACTAGTACAGTTTGATTAAGGTTATCGAATTCAGAAGCTTAGAATGACAAACAAAGTAGGGTGGTAATGTTTGAGCTTAAGGAAGGATGGTAGGAGTTTAAGCTCAAACATGTTGGAAGAAGTGAAGTGTGGTTGAAGAGTTTGTGAGAGAAACTTGGAAAACCTACAAAGTGTGGCAGACTTTGGGTTAGTTATTGTTTGTGGCAGAAGCATAACAAAAGAAAGATTGTGAGAGAATCTTGAAAAGAAGTGTGAAGGTTTCGTAACTAGCGTGACTGGATCAAAGAACAAGAGAAGAAGAAACAACAACAAGGTTATGAAGAAAGAGAAGTAATCACCAGGGGGTGATGTGTGAGAAGACAACAAAAAGAGGTTAATACCTATGACTTATTGAGTTTGAGACGTCACAAGGTTGTGAGCGTGAAACAAGATTGTAGGAGAGTAAAGTCTACAAGTTGAGTGAAGCAATCCCAGTGGGGATTTGGCTAGAGTTGTGTGAAGCAATCCCAGTGGGGATTTGGCTAGAGAAGTGAAGAAATTCCAGGGTGGAATTTGAAGTGTTGAGTGGAAATCCTGCGAGTGAAGTGGGTAAATAAGTTTGAGTTTGAGCTATAATGCTCGGTGATGAGTTTAAAAAATTGGTTTTGTGTTTGGTTAGCAAGATGAATAGAGCACAAAGAGGTGTTTCTAGCTTGTTAAAAATGGTGTTCCGCTGCAATGAAGAAGAAAGTGAAAGAAACTTGTGCTGGTTGTGATGTTATGAAGATTTTTGTTAAGCAAAATTAGAAGATTGCTTCGTTTTAGTTGGTTTGCTGTATGTGCTTTGTTTTTAGTTGGTTTGCTGTATGTGCTTTGTTTTTAGTTAGTTTGCTGTTTGTGCTTTGTTTTTTATTTTTTATTTGAGTTTGAGTTTGATTGACGGAATTCCGGTGTGATCATGATGTTGGGACAAGCTATAATCGAGTATCAAGGAGTAAGCGTTTGTTTGGTGGTTTCTTTGAAGAAGAATGAGAAAAGACAAGAACGTGTTAACGTTTATCTATGGAAGAAGAGGAATAGAAAATGAGAAAATACAAGGACGTGCAAACGTCGATCAATGGAAGAAGATGATGAGTAGAAGAGGGTTACGGAATTCTCGTTAGATGATATCTTGGTTTAAGGGAGGATGTTGGAAGTTAAACCAAGATATGATGATTTGAGCTTTGGATCAACAAGTGTTGTTGACACGATGCGAGGGGATCAACTCTGCGTTAACGCAACAAGTTGGATCAACGAGAACAGTTGACACTGCGTGTCATATTTGGAAGACGAGCTTACTTGAGAAGCAAGGTGCTTTGAGTTCTAGAGAGTTCTAGAAGAGTTCTATTTTAGAGTTTGTTTTATGTTAGGAATGTGTGCTTTATTTAGAGTTTGCTTTTATTAGGAAAGTAGTTTGAGTGATTGTCAAGTTTGTGAGACTATAAGTAGGCTGTTAAGCCATGAGTTAATATACACCAAAATGATTATCAATGTAATCTTTTTATTGCTTCCGCGTGTGGTCTCCTCTCTCTTGCTCGATACTACAACATCCATACCTCTTCCAATGTACCCTAAATGTATCAACAAACTTCTTTGTTTCTGCTAACTGTTCCTTGAAAAGATTTGTGTGAATCTGACGGTAAGATGGCGCGGGCATAGCTAACATCAAAAAAAGAAACACACAAAGTTGATACAATAAGAATTTAGCTCATAAAAAACTATAAGACTGCAAAAAGGATCAATGGATGTTCTTACACTATAACCTAAAACCAAGCTCAGGTATAGTCACATTCTCTATTAGTGATGACGCTCAAAGATTTGATGAGTTGTGTCATTGATATGCACCAGTGCCGTTTTGTGGAGTTGTCTACTGAAATGATTGACGCGTGGGAGGAGAAGATATAGATGGCTAAGAAACTAGAATTTAACATCAGTTGGCTTCGAGAACGTTTTGAGACTGTGAAAAGAAGTGTGCCTGGGATGCAAAAATGTAAGACTGAGTTGCTGGAGCTTGGTCAACCACTGCGTGCTGCAAAATCAAAAATGAAGGCCATAGGGGATATGTTGAAGATAGCAGAGGCTCAAATGAATGCAGCAAAGAATTATGTGCGAGAGAATTTATCCGGATTACTCTCAGAATCAGATATGGAAATGTATCTTGAAATGGGAAAAAAAAATCTACTGTTTGTTGGAATGTTTTGAATTTACAGCTACCTAGGTGTTGATGGTTTTGAAGGTGTTAAATTTTTGCAAGTCCATATATATCTCGATTGTTGGGTTACTGACGGAGTATGCAACTAGCACTGATTTTGTCTTTAAGTAAAGATCATTCAATTCTTTCCAATTTCGGAATAGTAGACCTGGATTGATGATTTATATTTGCTTGATTCTGCATTGCTATAAAACTGATAAGATAATTGTGGTAGTTATGTCCAATGTTTTTCTTCCTTCTACTATTTTAGTTTCTTGGGACATCATTTATAGCGTTAATGATATCTATTTTGTTTTTCATTTGGTTCCTTACAATATACTAGTATCTTTTACCCTATCAATGATCTACTATGTTATACATAAAGTTCCCCTCAGTTTTTCTATTCAAATGGAGAGATTTATCTTTGGTTCCTTTCACGTCTTCTGTTTTGTCATTGCCTGCCTCAGATGGGACATCAAAGTTTAAGCTTCAAGGTTCCGAACATGCGAGACCTATGCAAGTGAATGTAGGTGTTTTCGTTATATTCCTATGCCGTTCTTTGTTGCAGCAGATTAGAAACATTTTTTTTCAACTTTTTGTTTAATGCGAGTGTTTAAAATGGGATCATAGTTAATGAGAGTTGAATTATCGAGGCAAAAGAGTACTTCATTCTCAAATAAAATAAAAAACATTTTTTTAAAAAACTTTTTGTCATGCATTTTGAAGATTCAATGCAAATTCGTTCCCTATGTTTGCAAGACCATATATATCTATTGTGGGTTACTAACGAAGATCCATCTCTCCAATTTCGGAATAGCAGACCTGGATTGATGATTTATAAATATGCATGAATCCTTCTATTTTAATTTCTGGGGACATCAACTTATTTTTCGTTTACTTCGTATCTTTTACCCTATCAATGATCTACAAACTTAAAATTTCAGCTTTTCTATTCAAATGGAGAGACTTTCAAGGTTTCTTTCTCGTGTTTTGCCAATGATTTGCTTGCCTCAAATGGGATAACCGGTTTAATCTTCAGGGATCAGAGCAAGGGAGACATATGTCTTGGATTTGATGATAATTTCCTTGAGGAGAAATGTTCCCCTTGGCTAGAATATATATAAAACCATATAATATCTTTTGTGTTTACAACCCAAGTAAATGGAGATAATCTCCTAAAGGTAAATAAGGCAAGAGGATAATATAAAGTCTATAACACCCCCTTAGTCTGAGCGGGAGAGGAACAAACGCTAAGACTAGAACGAAAGCGAACAAATAGCTGTCGAGGAAGCCCCTTGGTAAAGATGTCAGCATATTGGTTCTCAGAGGGAACATGTAAGACTTGAATGGCACCAATACGAACTCGTTCACGAACAAAATGTATATCAATCTCCACATGTTTGGTGCGTTGATGTTGAACAGGATCTCCAGACATATATATCGCACTTACATTGTCACAGTAAACAATAGTAGCACGTCGTAGAGGTAGTCGGAGCTCTAGAAGAAGATTGCGAAGCCATGTTGTTTCAGCAACCGCATTTGCTACTCCCCGGTATTCAGCTTCAGCACTGGATCGAGAGACTGTGGCTTGACGCTTGGAGGACCAGGAGATGAGATTGTCACCAAGAAAGACACAAAAACCAGATGTCGATCGTCGAGAATCAGGACAACCCGCCCAGTCAGCATCAGAGTATGTTGTTAATCCATAGATAGAGGAGACCGAGAAAAACAGTCCGTGGTTGATGGTGCCCTGAAGATAGCGAAGGATTCGCTTGAGGGCATGCATGTGAGGCTCACGGGGATCATGCATAAATAGACATACCTGCTGAACTGCGTATGCAATATCTGGCCGATTAAAAGTGAGGTACCGAAGAGCACCCGCTAGGCTTATGTATAGAGTGGGATCCGAAATTGCCGGGCCAGAAGTAGCACTGAGCTTGGAATCTGTGTCGACCGGAGTAGTCACTGGATTACATTTTGTCATGGAGGCACGCGCGATGATGTCATGTGCATATAATGACTGAGACAAAAATAATCCTGAGGATGAACGAGTAATAGTGATGCCCAGAAAATGATGTAGTGGACCAAGGTCAGACATAGCAAACTCTCTCTTCATAAAATCAATGAAGCAGCATAAGAGAGTATCAGTAGAGGCAGTCAAAATAATGTCATCAACATATAAAAGTAAGTATGTCGTTTCGGATCCTGATTGATAAACAAAAAATGAGGGATCACAAACACTACCACGGAAACCACAACCTGTGATAAACTTGGCAAATCTCTGAAACCACGCCCTGGGAGCCTGCTTGAGGCCATTGAGAGATCTACGTAATCTACATACGTAATCAGGGTGAGCAGGGTCAACAAATCCTGGAGGCTGATGCATATAGACTGTCTCGGTTAGATCACCATGAAGAAAAGCGTTCTTGACATCTAGTTGATGTGTGGGCCAAGATCGTGATGTAGCAATAGTGAGAACAGTACGAATAGTAGCAGGTTTAACAACCGGACTAAATGTTTCAAAACAGTCAACTCCAACTTGTTGAGATTTTCCATTGGAAACAAGACGAGCCTTGTAACGCTGTAGGGATCCATCGGCATTATATTTATGACGAAATGACCACATAGAGCGAATAACATGAGCATCACGAGGTCGTGACACAAGTTCCCAAGTATTAGTTTTCAACATAGCATTGTACTCGTCTTTCATGGCAGTATTCCAGTTTATGTCCCTAAGAGCATACAAGTGAGAACGGGGAATTGGAGAGATATGCCGTAAAGTTTGAACATGGAGTTTGAGCCGGTGGATCGGTCGGTAAATACCACGGGAGGCTCGAGTAACATGACGAGAAGGAGCTGTAGTGGGGGGAGAAGTTGTAGTGGGAAGGACAATAGTAGGTGGCGAGGATGGAGAGACTGTAGTGGGAAGGATAGTAGTAGGGATGGTAGTGGAGTTAGGATGCGAAAGCGATGAGGCGGAGGAGATGGTAGAGTCCGGCACTGTGGAATTAGTGCAGAGAGGACCCGGAGAAACCGACTTAGAGAAGATATTGGACCGACGTAGGTACGGGGGTCTATTAGGGAAGGTTGGTGTTCGGACATAGGAGTCTGGTAGAACTCGACGTACGTACGTGGTGGAGGAAGTGGACCGACGTACGTGCGGTGTGGAGCCCGAGTTGTGTTGGACTGACGTGGGCCTTGAGGTTGGAAGTGGAACAGACGCAGCAGATGGGAAGTTGGACCGACGGTGAGGAGGGGTATAGGGTCCTGAAGTAGTGGGTGGGATAGTGGAAGCCTGAGTGTCAGTAGGTTGATCATGATGTATTGATGGGTAAGAGAGGTTATAGGAAGAATGGAGGATATTTGGGGGACACTCGACATTAGAAGAGGTATTTGTAGTGAGATTTGTGAAGGGAAAGACATTTTCATCGAAAGTTACATGACGAGAGATAATGATCTTGTTTGTGGCAAGATCAAGGCAGCGGTATCCACGGTGGTTGGGAGGAAAACCAAGAAAGACACACCTAGTTGAACGAGGGGAGAGTTTGTGAGGAGTTGTGGACGAGAGATTTGGATAGCAAAGGCAACCAAAAGTACGTAGATGTTCATATGTTGGTTGTCGTTGATAAAGAATAGACACGGGTGAGTGAAAATTAAGGACTTTGGTGGGTAGAAGATTATGTAAATAGACAGCCATATAGAGAGAGTAGACCCAATATTTTGGAGGAACTAAGCGTGAGACATAAGGGTACGGGTGATATCATTGATACGACGTATCATGCGTTCGGCCTTGCCATTTTGGGATGAAGTTTGGGGGCAAGAGAAATGAAAAACAAGACCATTATCACGAGAAAAAGTATGAAAGGAAGTGTTGTCAAATTCACGACCCATGTCACATTGAAAACATTTTATTTTTCGTTCAAATTGAGTTTGAACGAAAGAACGAAATTCCAAAAATTTGCTATAAACTTGGGACTTCAATTTCAAAGGGTAGACCCATAGATAGTTGGTAAAATCATCAAGCAATATAAGATAATATCGAAAACCGGTATCAATATGTAATGGAATGGTCTATAAATCGCTATGTATGATATCAAAGGGTGCAAAATTAATGGAATTAGATTCATAAAATGGCAATCGAACATGTTTACTAACTTGACATGAATGACAAAGTTGAGAAGAATTATTCTTATTACAATGAATAGAATTATTTTTGCGTAAGACATCTAAAATTGTCTTGCCGGGGTGGCCAAGGCGGCTATGCCAAATATCCGCGAAAAAAGCAAGGGAAATGGGAGAAAGGTGGGACGATTTTGTAGGTGGCACGGCAGAGTTGGTGATAGGGTACAGCTCCCGGGGAACTATTGCACCGAAGGATAATCCTCCTCGAACTCGCATCTTTCACGGAAAAACCGGATGGATCAAACTCAATGACACACGATTATCGGTGGTGAACTTACGAACATAGACTAAGTTTTGATAATATCGGGAACAACAAGAGTATTTTTGAGTTGAATGGTGCGAGAAGGGAGGTTTATGAGCTTGGTACCACTAGCGAGAATGAAATGCTATTGCCATTGCCAACTAAGATAGACCGTCTGAAGACTAGAATTGGTAACGTTATGTAAAGTACCTGAATCAGCAGTGAGATGTGAGGTAGCACCGGTATCCATGTAGAAAGCATCATCGGGTTGCTGTAGATGCATAGAACTATATGCCTCAGCAATGTCTGTGAGCTTCAGTTGTTCCGTCGCCATTGATTTTAATGGTTTAGAGAAAATAGGATCGTAGGGGGGCTGATACCATCTTGGATTTGATGATAATTTCCTTGAGGAGAAATGTTCCCCTTGGCTAGAATATATATACAACCATATAATATCTTTTGTGTTTACAACCCAAGTAAATGGAGATAATCTCCTAAGAGCAACCGCAGTGGGCGACCAAGACCAAAAATTTGGGAAGAGTTAGAAACGTAGTGGGACGGACTAAAGATCAAATACCAGACTATACCAAATTTCCAGACTAAATTTGGTCGGCGACCAAAGACCAAACCCAAATTTTAATCGAGCGTTGATATAGTGTTCGCCCCACACCAGGAGTTGATATAGTATTCGCCCCACACCAGGCGGACGTAAAGTCTACGCCCCACAGCAGGCGTGGTTTATACCCCGCCCCATATATTATTATTTTTTTAATTTATTGTGGGGCGTGGTTTATACCTCCGCCCCACGAAATTTTTTAAAAAATTTTGAATGGGGCGAGGTTTATACCTCCGCCCCATTGTTTTTTTTTCTTCGAAATCTCCCCCACACCAGGCGAACGTATGATCCACGCCCCACCACCAGGCGAACGTATACTTCACGCCCCACACCAGGAGAACGTATAATCCACGCTCCACCAAATTTATTTTTCCACCCGTAGCGACACACACCAGACTAAACCCAAATTTTGGTCTTTTTTTCCCTCTTTGGTCTTTGGTTATACTCGCACCACTGCAATCGCTCTAAAGGTAAATAAGGCAAGAGGATAATATAAAGTCTATAACTATGTGAGTGAATATAGGGTGGTGTTCAAATTTTGTGGTCATTCATATACCCATGCATTCCTTCATTCTTGGAGAAAATAGTATCACACAGCGCAAGACACAATGCCCATTCAATTCAGCAGCTGAAAATTCACATATTGGGAGAATTATCGACAAGATGTCATCTGCTTAAATTCCTGGCATTTTTAGGGGCGACCCCAAAAGAATTAGGGGAGACACAAAATGACAAAAAAGGTCACCCAAACCAAAAACAAAGCCACCCCTTATCTCAAATTTTTCGAAATGGCAAATATGCCCTCCATAATCGGTAGTTAAGTCTACAATCGGGAGAAATTTGTTATATAGAGGAGATTCCATTTTCATATGATTGAGAATTTCCACAATCGGTAGTTTCATGATGTTTATTGCCTACCGATTGTACAATCGGTAGTTTCATAATGTTTATTGCCTCCCGATTATGGTAATAGCCCCAAATTCGAAATTTTCAAAAACCAATAGGAATTTTAGATTTCTCTATTTCCACAATCGGTAGTTTCATGATGTTTATTGCCTACCGATTGTACAATCGGTAGTTTCATAATGTTTATTGCCTCCCGATTATGGTAATTGCCCCAAATTCGAAATTTTCAGAAACCAATAGGAATTTTAGATTTCTCTATTTCCACAATCGGTAGTTTCATGATGTTTATTGCCTACCGATTGTACACCGGTAGTTTCATAATGTTTATTGCCTCCCGATTATGGTAATTGCCCCAAATTCGAAATTTTCAAAAACCAATAGGAATTTTAGATTTCTCTATTTCCACAATCGGTAGTTTTATGATGTTTATTGCCTACCGATTGTACAATCGGTAGTTTCATAATGTTTATTGCCTCCCGATTATGGTCGTAGTCCCAAATTCGAAATTTTAAAAAACCAATAGGAATTTTAGATTTCTCTATTTCCACAATCGGTAGTTTCATGATGTTTATTGCCTACCGATTGTACAATCGGTAGTTTCATAATGTTTATTGCCTCCCGATTATGGTCGTATCCCCAAATTCGAAATTTTCAAAAACCAATAGAAATTTTAGATTTCTCTATTTCCACAATCGGTAGTTTCATGATGTTTATTGCCTACCGATTGTACAATCGGTAGTTTCATAATGTTTATTGCCTCCCGATTATTGTCGTAGCCCCAAATTCGAAAATTTTTAAAAACCAATAGGAATTTTAGATTTCTCTATTTCCACAATCGGTAGTTTCATGATGTTTATTGCCTACCGATTGTACAATCGGTAGTTTCATAATGTTTATTGCCTCCCGATTATGGTAATTGCCCCAAATTCGAAATTTTCAAAAACCAATAGGAATTTTAGATTTCTCTATTTCCACAATCGGTAGTTTTATGATGTTTATTGCCTACCGATTGTACAATCGGTAGTTTCATAATGTTTATTGCCTCCTGATTTTGGTCGTAGCCCCAAATTCGAAATTTTCAAAAACCAATAGGAATTTTAGATTTATCTATTTCCACAATCGGTAGTTTCATGATGTTTATTGCCTACCGATTGTACAATCGGTAGTTTCATAATGTTTATTGCCTCCCGATTATGGTCGTAGCCTCAAATTCGAAATTTTCAAAAACCAATAGGAATTTTAGATTTCTCTATTTCCACAATCGGTAGTTTCATGATGTTTATTTCCTACCGATTGTACAATCGGTAGTTTCATAATGTTTATTTCCTCACGATTATGGTAATAGCCCCAAATTTGAAATTTTCATAAACCAATAGGAATTTTAGATTTCTCTATTTCCACAATCGGTAGTTTCATGATGTTTATTGCCTACCGATTGTACAATCGGTAGTTTCATAATGTTTATTGCCTCCCGATTATGGTAATAGCCCCAAATTCGAAATTTTCAAAAACCAATAGGAATTTTAGATTTCTCTATTTCCACAATCAGTAGTTTTATGATGTTTATTGCCTACCGATTGTACAATCGGTAGTTTCATAATGTTTATTGCCTCCCGATTATGGTCGTAGTCCCAAATTCGAAATTTTAAAAAACCAATAGGAATTTTAGATTTCTCTATTTCCACAATCGGTAGTTTCATGATGTTTATTGCCTACCGATTGTACAATCGGTAGTTTCATAATGTTTATTGCCTCCCGATTATGGTCGTAGCCCCAAATTTAATTTTTTCAAAAACCAATAGGAATTTTAGATTTCTCTATTTCCACAATCGGTAGTTTCATGATGTTTATTGCCTACCGATTGTACAATCGGTAGTTTCATAATGTTTATTGCCTCCCGATTATGGTCGTATCCCCAAATTCGAAATTTTCAAAAACCAATAGGAATTTAAGATTTCTCTATTTCCACAATCGGTAGTTTCATGATGTTTATTGCCTATCGATTGTACAATCGGTAGTTTCATAATATTTATTGCCTCCCGATTATGGTCGTAGCCCCAAATTCGAAATTTTCAAAAACCAATAGGAATTTTAGATTTCTCTATTTCCACAATCGGTAGTTTCATGATGTTTATTGCCTACCGATTGTACAATCGGTAGTTCCATAATGTTTATTGCCTCCCGATTATGGTCGTAGCCCCAAATTCGAAATTTTCAAAAACATATAGGAATTTTAGATTTCTTTATTTCCACAATCGGTAGTTTCATGATGTTTATTGCCTACCGATTGTACAATCGGTAGTTTCATAATGTTTATTGCCTCCCGATTATTGTCGTAGCCCCAAATTCGAAAATTTTCAAAAACCAATAGGAATTTTAGATTTCCCTATTTCCACAATCGGTAGTTTCATGATGTTTATTGCCTACCGATTGTACAATCGGTAGTTTCATAATGTTTATTGCCTCCCGATTATGGTAATTGCCCCAAATTCGAAATTTTCAAAAACCAATAGGAATTTTAGATTTCTCTATTTCCACAATCGGTAGTTTCATGATGTTTATTGCCTACCAATTGTACAATCGGTAGTTTCATAATGTTTATTGCCTCCCGATTATGGTCGTAGCCCCAAATTCGAAATTTTCAAAAACCAATAGGAATTTTAGATTTCTTTATTTCCACAATCGGTAGTTTCATGATGTTTATTGCCTACCGATTGTACAATCGGTAGTTTCATAATGTTTATTGCCTCCCGATTATTGTCGTAGCCCCAAATTCGAAAATTTTTAAAAACCAATAGGAATTTTAGATTTCTCTATTTCCACAATCAGTAGTTTCATGATGTTTATTGCCTACCGATTGTACAATCGGTAGTTTCATAATGTTTATTGCCTCCCGATTATGGTAATTGCCCCAAATTCGAAATTTTCAAAAACCAATAGGAATTTTAGATTTCTCTATTTCCACAATCGGTAGTTTTATGATGTTTATTGCCTACCGATTGTACAATCGGTAGTTTCATAATGTTTATTGCCTCCCGATTATGGTAATAGCCCCAAATTCGAATTTTCAAAAACCAATAGGAATTTTAGATTTCTCTATTTCCACAATCGGTAGTTTCATGATGTTTATTGCCTACCGATTGTACAATCGGTAGTTTCATAATGTTTATTGCCTTCCGATTATGGTCGTAGCCCCCAAATTCGAAATTTTCAAAACTAATAGGAATTTTAGATTTCTCTATTTCCACAATCGGTAGTTTCATGATGTTTATTGCCTACCGATTGTACAATCGGTAGTTTCATAATGTTTATTGCCTCCCGATTATGGTCGTAGCCCCAAATTTAATTTTTTTCAAAAACCAATAGGAATTTTAGATTTCTCTATTTCCACAATCGGTAGTTTCATGATGTTTATTGCCTACCGATTGTACAATCGGTAGTTTCATAATGTTTATTGCCTCCCGATTATGGTCGTATCCCCAAATTCGAAATTTTCAAAAACCAATAGAAATTTTAGATTTCTCTATTTCCACAATCGGTAGTTTCATGATGTTTATTGCCTACCGATTGTACAATCGGTAGTTTCATAATGTTTATTGCCTCCCGATTATGGTCGTAGCCCCAAATTCGAAATTTTCAAAAACCAATAGGAATTTTAGATTTCTCTATTTCCACAATCGGTAGTTTCATGATGTTTATTGCCTACCGATTGTACAATCGGTAGTTTCATAATGTTTATTGCCTCCCGATTATGGTCGTAGCCCCAAATTCGAAATTTTCAAAAACCAATAGGAATTTTAGATTTCTTTATTTCCACAATCGATAGTTTCATGATGTTTATTGCCTACCGATTGTACAATCGGTAGTTACATAATGTTTATTGCCTCCCGATTATGGTCGTAGCCCCAAATTCGAAATTTTCAAAATCCAATAGGAATTTTAGATTTCTTTATTTCTACAATCGGTAGTTTCATGATGTTTATTGCCTACCGATTGTACAATCGGTAGTTTCATAATGTTTATTGCCTCCCGATTATGGTCGTAGCCCCAAATTCGAAATTTTCAAAAACCAATAGGAATTTTAGATTTCTCTATTTCCACAATCGGTAGTTTCATGATGTTTATTGCCTACCGATTGTACAATCGGTAGTTTCATAATGTTTATTGCCTCCCGATTATGGTAATTGCCCCAAATTCGAAATTTTCAAAAACCAATAGGAATTTTAGATTTCTCTATTTCCACAATCGGTAGTTTCATGATGTTTATTGCCTACCGATTGTACAATCGGTAGTTTCATAATGTTTATTGCCTCCCGATTATGGTAATTGCCCCAAATTCGAAATTTTCAAAAACCAATAGGAATTTTAGATTTCTCTATTTCCACAATCGGTAGTTTTATGATGTTTATTGCCTACCGATTGTACAATCGGTAGTTTCATAATGTTTATTGCCTCCCGATTATGGTCGTAGTCCCAAATTCGAAATTTTAAAAAACCAATAGGAATTTTAGATTTCTCTATTTCCACAATCGGTAGTTTCATGATGTTTATTGCCTACCGATTGTACAATCGGTAGTTTCATAATGTTTATTGCCTCCCGATTATGGTCGTATCCCCAAATTCGGAATTTTCAAAAACAAATAGGAATTTTAGATTTCTCTATTTCCACAATCGGTAGTTTCATGATGTTTATTGCCTACCGATTGTACAATCGGTAGTTTCATAATGTTTATTGCCTCCCGATTATGGTCGTAGCCTCAAATTCGAAATTTTCAAAAACCAATAGGAATTTTAGATTTCTCTATTTCCACAATCGGTAGTTTCATGATGTTTATTGCCTACCGATTGTACAATCGGTAGATAATTTTTTTTCTAAACTACCGATTATGAAGGGACATATGAGTATTTTCAACTTATTTTGTCATTTTGTGTCGCCCCTAATTCTTTCGGGGTCGCCCTTAAAAATGACAGGTTTAAATTGGCTTAATGGCCTGTCGTTTACTTTATAGATCAAATAAGTTACTCCTTATTTTCATTCAAATATAATTCCTGTTTTTAGCTAGTACATCTTTCTGAAACTTTGTAACTTTAATGAAGGCTGTATCTTAGCATATGAGTATTGAATAAGATACATGGTCAAGTAAACAATTTGTCGATGTAATTTCTAAAACCCTTTCACATGTGATAATGTTCCACTTCCACCTACTACTCTGACAAGGCCTAACAATTGATTTTGATCCTCAAGTCTCAACCGTAAGACCAAGAAGCAAACTTCATCATCACCAACAAAAATATGAGCTGCAGCATTCATGCTCCACTTTTTGACTGCACAGTCTGCACTGCCTTCATGTTCCCCAAGCTTAAGCTTCCGTTTTCTGGTTAAGAGTGTGGTACTTTTGTTAATAGTTCAAAGTATTTCAAAATATTTACAGTAACCATGCGTTAGCACAAAGGACAAAAACATTCGAAATCTTCTAATCAATGAAGGACACAGACCAAACATTACAACGGAATACAGATACAGTATTTATATTTGCCTTGTGGAAAAGGAAGGAAAATATTATTTGCTATGGTAAAACTGATACTGTAATAACGTGTATACGTAGAGAAAGAGAGACACTACGCACCTGGTGTCTAGCATAAAATTAATTATAGCCAACAAGAAATAGATCTCCTAGTTGTTCGCTCTTTAGATAAAATCATCCTGGAGGTGTACAGTAAACATAAAGGGCTGCTTAAGATCATAGGGTATTGACTTCCATTTCAATTTGCAGCAGTTGTAGATGCTCAATTCCCGGAAAGAAGTCCATAATCGAAAATCCGGTAGATACGTCAAGACGGGGCAACTTACTAACGTCAGCAGCCGACAACCGGAGATGTTGTTGTTGTCGTTTAGATCATCATCACGAAAACCTTGTGTAGATGTAGAAAATCCTACCACTACATCCAAAGAATCTCAAAACATGCATAAAGAAGTCAAACAAAGAAGAGAGGTAGAAGAACACAAGATATACGTGGTTCGGCATGATTACCTACGTCCACGGGGTGAAAGGATGATCTTATTACTTGTTTCACGACTACAAGTTATGTGTTTTCTCTCTAACTCTTGGTATGCTCTCTTCCCTCACTTCTCACTTACCTCTCTAGCTCTCTACACGATTTATATTTATAGCTATAAAACGGTGATACAACGATATTACAGTGTTGGGCCTAATATAGCTTCCTTGATGTTCTTCTCGGGTGTCTACCCGATGCTTCACCCGATCTTCCCCTCTGCTCGAGTCGAAGCATCTGGCCGAGTGGTAACGTCATCCGATATCGCCTGTTAGGTGGAGGTGATCGACGTCGCCTTTTAGATTCCTGGCCGAGTCCTACTTCGACCGAGTCTTCCTTATCTCTTCACCAACTTTGTCAGTGCATTAATTGCCCTCGAACTCGACGAGCATCACATCAGAGCTTTTTCCCCATCATGTCGGCATTTCGAGCTATCTCTGTTCCTCTTTCCTCTTTCCTCGTGCCCAAGCCTGGTGAGGTGATTCAGTGCTTCTAGTATTAGTCTCGCCTGGTACGCCCTTGGTCAGGATGGTTCCACCTAGCTCCATGGATTATTTACACCTACATTTATGCCCCTTCTTCCACTCGTGTGATCGACACGTGGGGAAGAAACCGCCTCGTCTTCCCACGTCCTCGGTCATGCCGGGTTTTCCGCCATGCTGTTCCCCACTTCCTTCGTGCATTGCAACCGGTTCACCTTCCTCGTCGGTTACCATCGGAGAGGTTTATAAACCTGATTCTAAAACCTCATTCCCCCTTTACTTTTCCTTTACCATTTTCCTCCTTCTCTCCGTTCTTTGTCTGCTTCATCTTCATTATCATCAGTTATTTTTTCCACAGGTTTCTTTCCTTTCTTCTCCATCGTTCAGCATCTTCCATGTTTCCGTCACCGCTGCAACTTCCGATTCCGGCTGTATTTTTGCCCCTCCTGTCGTTTCTTCTACTAACTTTCATGGCGTCTTCAACTCCTTCGATGACGGAAAAAGGTGCGTGAGTTATGTGTTTTCTGATGAAGACGGCGTATCACTTGATTCCCTGTTTGTTATAGAGAGTCCTTCCAAGTATGATTATCGTGCTCTAGATTCTATCTTTCCTGATAATCCTTCTTCGTTTTGTTGTAGGGCTGACAAGAGAACTGCTAAGGACTTGTCGGATGAGCAATTCGTTCAACAGTTAAAGGATGAGTTCGACCTCCATGGGTATGACGTCAGGCTCTTGTCAGGCCAAAAAGGTGTTCTGAAAAAATATGATGTTTTGAGATTTCCTCATTCGGCCAAGGCGACCATTGTCACGAGGGCTAGCTAGAGCTCAAGCCGTGTTTCCTTTGTATGATCCTAGCCGCCCATTCTGGTACGAGGCCCTTTCTAAGATTCGCCCGTCCCGCGCCTTGGCTCAGTGGAATGGCAACACTTTCCGTATTCTGTCCGAGTGGGAGAGGCGTAGCCGAGGCGAGTGTGCTCCTACTACTTGGTCTACTTACGATCTTTCCCAAGCGAGCGACTATACTCCTGCCAGTTTTGCTGATAATTATCGGAGCGGGCCACTACCAATGGCGATCTTGCCGGTTTCTTTGCCAGCCCCTCATCGCCATAAGACTCTTCCCGAAGGTGTCAGGAGACTTCTATTGGATGAGGATCCCGAGGGAAAGAGTTCCAATAAGCATGCCCGTCATACTAATGACGCGGCTTGGGATCGAGTTCCATTGGCTATTTCTGGCCCTCTTCTAAGTGGCAAATTTCCTCCTCCGGCCGAGTTTTATCCTTTCTGGGTGGTCAATATCGATCGGGTAAGTGTATTTCCCTGTCTTTCTAGATTGATCGATTGGCTCAGGCGACTCGTGGGGTGATGTTTTAATTTTGGTGTTTTTCAGACTAAGTCCCAGGGTGTTCCTACTGAGCCTCTTGTTCATCGGAAGAGAGATAGAATTGCAGGAGCCGAGGAGGAGACAGGGAAGGTAACAAATATACTCATTTTTTATTTGACGTACATGTACGTGCCCCTATTTGTTGCCTTGCATGGTTCTGACATCGGCTCATATGCGTGCCGAGGGTTGACAAGGCCGGTGGTGCTTGGCAAGGGACGGTGAGATCCCGATGATCGGCCGCCTTTATCACATTTCTGAGGAAGTCGCCTCGGAAGTCTTCCGATGTTTCGTCTACCCTTATAGGTGGAAAGCCCAAAGGGAGGGCAAGGAACTCAAGGATGATGTACCTGCCCAGAGGAGACTGTGCCCCGGGAGGTAACTAATGAAGGGATTGTTCTCGCCGATGGCGTTGTGTATCTCGTGTCTGATGGTGATGATGATGATGGTCTTTTTGATGAGGAGGATGATATCGTCGGTAATGAAGAGGAGTCGGGACAGGCAGAGAAGTCGGGTGGTGGTGGAAATCTTGTGAGCAGTCGTGATGTAGAGAATGTTGCTGTCGGAGGCGAGTTGCCGGAGCCTCTTTCTTCCGTGGTTCCTAATTCAGGCAGCAGTACCTCCTTCACTGTTTCGGGTCCTATGTGCAATTCTCTTGGGGCCCTTATTTCTCTGGATTTTGCCTCTCTGTCCGATGAGGAGAAGATCAATGCTGTTTCATTGTATGAAACTGGTCTAAAAAGTACCTTTGATCTGCTGGTGAGTTAAGTTGTTCGGATGACGCCCTCGTGTTTTGTGTTATGTGCTGACCATGATGGTGTTTGTAGGATATCAACCGCTCGTTGTTGAATGCTGCCATCCAACGCAGGGAGGTCGCCGAGAGGGAGGGTCTTCGTCTCTTGTTACAGCAGGAACGTGAACGATCTCGGAAGTTGGAGAAGGAGTTGGCCGAGGCCCAAGGTATTTATTTTACTTTCAACTAGTTATGATTGATCTTGTAGTGCCAATATCCTGAGCTTAGTACTCCCTGCCTAGCCGAATCTTCTAGTGCGGAGGCCGACGCTGCCACGAGGTGTCGTTTGTTGAAAAGGGAAGTGAACATAGAACGGGATCACGTTTCGAACTTGCAACAGAGAATAGTTAACAAGGATGCTAAGATCGATCGTTTAGAGACCGATATTGAAGATCTTCAGTCCAAACTGCATCGCTACGAGACTTTTGAGTATGTCCCCGAGGAAATTGATAATCTTAGGGCGAACTTAGCTCGGTTCCAAGGTATAGCCGCCGATAAAACATTGTTGGCCGACAACTTAGAGAGTCAATGTGGTCGGTTGAGACTTCGAGTTCAGGATTTGCATGCAGATCGTCTCCCGGATCTTGGGGAGAGGGATGCTGCGAGAAGTGTAGCCGAGAATCCCTTGAGAAGCTTAACGAATCCAAAAAGGTTTCGAGGAGTTGGAGTGGGTTCGCTCTCAATTATCAGGTTTGCAGATAGCCCACTCCCGGCAGAGGGCTGAATGGAGTGATCACAAGAAGTACTGCCCCACTAATGAATTTAACGAACAACGATATCTAGAGCTTTCTTCAAAGATATCTTCTCTCGAGTGTAGCCTGTCTGAGTCTGAATATACCATTAGAGTAGTTGCCCCTTTGTTGGAAGGTGGTGTGCCTCGTGTTGTGCTTTTCTTGTCATTGTCTTAGTGTTGTTATTGTGTGACTGACCGTCCTTGTTATTTTGGCAGCCGAGCAGAAGAAGGCGGCATCGTTGGAAGAAGAGAATGCCCGATTGAAAGGGAGGGAGGCTCAATTGCTCGAGCGGGTGGCCACTGCCGAAGTGGCGTCGGTGCAGCTGGCACAGAATCTTACTGCTGAAAAGGCGAAGTTTAATGATGAACTCGTCTCGAAGGTTAAAGCCGGTGTGAAGGCAGTGCTTGATAAGAAGCGGGCCGATGCCGCTGCTAAGAAGGCGATTCCGGGGCCCGTTCCTTCTAAGGAGTGAACGTGTATTTTGCAGCGCTGCGTCGCTTTCTTACCCTTTCCCTTGGGTTGTAATCCGCTCGAACACCTTTAATTTCTCGTAAACTTTTTAATGGGGTGCTGCGTCGCCGATTTGGTTGTTTCTCTTGCTACCGACGCTATTATGCATGTTACTGTTCTTATTTATGTTAAGCTGACGATGTGTGGTTTATTTTCGCGACCTTGTTATGTATGCCTGCATGAATAGATAGGTTAGTCATAAATGTCGTTTCTGTCGAACACACTCAACAAGGAGGATCATTGGGCCCAATGCCATGTCCCGATTGAGGTATCTCATCACCGTCTTTCGAGATCTAGTGGAAGGGTAGTTGGTCTTTCCTAATTTCTATGGGATCGATATCCCAAGAAGTTATCGATTAACCTTCTTGGGCAAGTGATTTCGGCCACTTTCGAGGGGAGCAATGTTGACTGCTCGACTGTCGAGTACTCATGCCTCGACAATCGGCCACTGGTTTCCAACCTCCAGGGCCCTTGGACTACCTCGGCACTTGCGCACTGCCATCGCCCCGAGTTCGAATAGTCCGTCTTAGTGTAAGTCGCCCCGGCACTTGCACAATGCCATCGCCCCGGGTTCGAAACGACCATTCAGACGCACTTGTCATATTTCCAACCCCACGTGGCCTTTCACGGAAATAAATGACAAGATATCATACCTGGTTTTATGGATGATATAGCTTTAGTCGCGTAGCATTCCACGGTCGTGGCTCAGGTGTTCCGTCCGGTTTTAGTATCTTGTATGCCCCTTCACCGACCTTCTCGACAATGGTGTAGGGTCCTCCCCATCGTGGTGCTAGTTTTCCGCCTTTTTTATCACGTTCATAACTGGGTAGATGCTTTAGTACCAACTGTCCTGGTTGAAATTCTCTGGGTCGGACCCGTTTGTTGTATTCTCGCTGGATTCTTCGTTGATAATTTTCCATCTTCTGCAGGGCCATCTCTCTTGTTTCTTCTAGATCGTCGAGTTTATCCAGGATAAGATCTGCTGAGATGTTCGCCTCCATGCTTCGGTCCTTGTGGTGGGTATCATCGCCTCTGTGGGAAGGATGGCTTCGGTCCAATATGTTAACATGAAAGGCGATAATACGGTTGCCTCTCTGCGGGTTGTCCTATATGCCCACAAAACGTTGTAGAGTTCTTCGCACCATTCTCCATATTCCCCGTCGAGCTTCTTCTTCATGTTATTGGCGATAGTCTTGTTTGTGATCTCGGGCTGTCCATTGCTTTGGGGGTACAGGGGCGTAGACTTGCTCTTTCGGATGTTGTAAGTGTTGAATAGCAGGTCGATGTTCTTGCCTTGTAATTGTTTCCCGTTGTCAGAGACGATTCACGCTAGGAACTCCAAAGCGGCATATGATGTGTTCCCAGATGAATCGGAAAACATCTTTATCCCGTATGTGTTTCAATGGGGCGTCCTCAATCGACTTGGTAAAGTAGTCGGTGGCTACAATTAAGTACTTCCTCTGTCCCGATCCGACGTGTAATGGTCCTACGATATCGATCCCCCATTTAGCGAAGGGCCAGGGACTGATAACGGAGTTTAATGTTACTACCGGTGCATGTATCTTCTTTCCAAATTTTTGGCATTCGTCGCAGACGAGGGCCATATGCCTCGCGTCCTCGTTCATGTATGGCCAGAAGTATCCCATGGTTTTAGCTCGTGCCGCTAGGCTACGACCCGAGCCGTGGTTTCCGCAGCCCCATAGTGTAATTCGTTGAGGATCGTGTGCCCTCTTTCTTTACTCGGGCATCTTAGCAATGGCCCCGGATATGACTTTCTCGTATAGGGTGCCGTCTCGAAGTTCGTACGCAGCGGCTTTGCTCTTGATCTTGTTGATCTCGGTCGCCCCTTGGGCAACTTTCCCCCGTTTGAGGTATTCGTGAATCGGTTTCCTCCAATCATCAGCCCGATATTGATCAGTAGTGGTTGCCGCGACACGTGCGCCGATATCCACGGTCTCGGGTACTGAAGGCATTAAAACCCTCATAACTCTGATGCCTTCGACGCTTGAATCTGTCAACATGGAAGCAATATATGCCAGGGCGTCCCGAGTGGCGATTGTCCTTTCTACAGATATGCCGAAACTTGATGCTCGGTATCTGGCCGATGTAGAATTGGACGAGCTCCCAGTATTTCTGTAGTAGAGGGTCATGTATGGCGTATTGCCCGTTGATTTTTCGGATAACTAGCTTGGAATCGCTCGTAAGCCGTACCTCTTGGATTCCCATCTCCACTATCAAGCGCAAAGCATGTACTACCGCCTCGTATTCTGTGACATTGTTAGTTGCTTTAAAATTGAGCCTACAGGAGTGGACCATCTTTTTCCCCTTTGGCGTCGTGAAGACCAATCCCAAACCCGACCCATCTTTATTGGATGACCCATCCACGAAAACCTCCCATCGTGTCGGGCTGCATGACTCGAGCAGGTCGGACGGGTCTTCTCGGTCTTCCTCCATTCCGGGTATTCTCGGTCTTCCTCCATTCCGGGTATGTCTTCTACTTCGTCTTCGTCGCTGAGGGGGAAGTCTGCAGAAATCGGCCACTGCCTGTGCTTTTACCGCTGTTCTCATCTCGTAAACGATGTCGAACTGCTTTATTTGCGCACTCCACTTGGAGATCCATCCCGACCTGGCTGCATTGTCGAGTACTGACTCTATGGAGGACTTTGTAAGCACCCGAATCTTGTGGGTTTGGAAATATGTCCGAAGCTTCTGTGTTGCAAACACTAATGCTAATATTAGTTGTTCGATCCTGGTGTAGTTCCTCTCGGCTGGACTCTTGGTCTTGCTTATGAAATACACCGGCTTTTCTTCCCCGCGTTCTTGACTAGAACGGCGTTGATGGCGTGACTGGTTGCCCCAAGATATAGTGTTAGTATGTCCTCGGGCTCGGGTCGCTGTAACACCGGTAGACTCGCGAGATGTTGCTTGATTTTTTGAAACGCTTCTTCACACTCCTCGGTCCATTTAAACTTCTCTCCTTTTCGTAACGTCCCGAAGAAGTCCTTGCACTTGTCGGATGACCGAGAGATGAATCGCCCTAAGGCCGCCAAGTTCCCATTCAATCGTTGCACGTCTTTAACCGTTACAGGCGATGGCATTTCCACGACGGCTCTGACTTTATCTGGGTCGGCCTCAATTCATTTGTCGGTGATTATGTATCCTAAAAACTTGCTCGAGGTGACCCAAAAGGTGCACTTGGCCGGATTTACCCTCATCTTGTATCTTCTCATGGTTTGAAATATGCCTCGAAGGTCGTCGATGTGGTTGTTGGCCACCTTGCTGTTGACCAACATATCGTCCACATATACCTCAATGGTTTCGTGTATTCTATCTTCGAACATGTCTTCCACCAACCTTTGATAGGTGGCGCCGGCATTTCTCAATCCAAATGGCATTTTGGTGTAGCAACACAATCCTCTTGGTGTGAAGAAGGATGTATGCTCTTGATCTTCGGGGGCCAGAGGTATTTGATTATACCCTGAGTATCCGTCCATGAGAGTTATCGCCTTATACCCGACAATGGATTCCACTAGCTGATCGATGCTGGAGAGAGGGAAGTTGTCCTTTGGGCACGCTTTGTTCAAGTCATTATAGTCGATGCAGATTCGAACGCCCCCATTCCTTTTGGGGACTATCACCATATTAGATATCCATTGTGGGTATTGGGCCTTTCGAATGATTCCTGCTGCGTACAACTTCTTCAACTCGGCCTCCACCGCCGGTTGTAACTCGGGTGCGATTCTTCTCATCTTTTGTCTGATAGGTTTGAACTTGGGGTCTATCCGTAGGTGGTGCGAGCAGACTTCCGGGTCAATTCCTTCCATGTCGTCCATTTGCCAAGCAAATATATCCATTGCTCCTTCAGAAGAGTTATCAACTGCTGAGATTGTTCGTTTGTTAAGAGAGACCCTATTCTCACTAATCTTGGCTCCTCCTCGGTGCCTAGATTGACTTGTCGGGTTGGTTCTAGGGCCGAGAAATTTTGCTTTGGTTCGCCGATTGTTGTCGGCTCCTGTGATTGCTATAAGGTCTCTTTCTCGCCGGCTTCAAAGGTAGCGATGGCTTGTGACATTACCCTTTCCAGCTCCTCTCCCTCCTTTATTTCCTTAGACTTGTTCTTTTCTTGTTGTTTCCTTGACCGCCTCTCCTCCTTCTGATGGACGTCTATCTGCACGCACTGCCTCGTCGCCTGGGGATCGCCTAGTACCTCTACCACTCCTCGATAAGATGGGAACCGCAATCTTTGATGATAGGCCGAGGCGACTCCTTTAATTCCCGCAAGCCAGGGCCGACCCAGAATCGCCTCGTATGGTGACACAACATCGACCACGCAAAAGGTGGTGAGTGTGTCAAGGAATCCCTCTCCGTCCGAGACTCGGAGGGTGACTTCTCTCTTTGGTATTGTCACTGTACCGTTGAAGCCGTAAATTCGATAGGTTGACGGGATCAGGATGTCATCGGACAACTCCATCCTCTTGAAAGTGTCATAGAACAATACTTCGACTGAGCTGCCGCTGTCTATTAATATCCTGCGGACGCCCCATTCCTCGATCAACAGGGTTATTACTAAGGGATCCCCGTGTGCTTGGACGTTCAATGGGACGTCTTTCGCCGAGAAGGTGATCGGGTCGCATCATCCATGGTTCCATGGGCGGGGTCTTAGCCACACCGAGGATTTCTTTGCCCGATCAATCCCTTTTATGAATTCTCGAGGTGATACCGGTTCCCAAGTCGTACCCCTGAGTTGCCGAGTGTGATATGGTGTTACAGGCAAACTGGGTGCCGCGATTAATTCTTATTTGGTGCCTTTGGGACGTCGGGTTGAGCAGGTGTCGGCGATGTCTTGACGAAATGCCGTAAATTTCCATCTCGGATTAGGTGCTTCGGACGATGTATTTCACTTCCCTACAATCGTTAGTTGAATGGCCGCTGAATCGTGATAATGGCGGAACTCCGGGTGGTTCCTTGTTCCGTCAAACCCGAATTCCCCGAGTCTTGGGATATCGGATATCATTCCTTTTTTAGACTTCCTTGAATATCTCTTCTAATGGTGCATTTAACGGAGTATAAGACCTTGGCTCGTGGCGAGGCTTCTTTCCTTTCTCGACCCAAACTTTTTGTTTTCGCCACGATCTTTGGGTGCCCGGCCTTTTCTCAGATCGTTTCGTGGCTTCTCGCGGGGTGGCATCTACTGTGGCGCTTGTCTCTTGTATTCCTCTATCTTGCGCTCCTTCCTGAATCTCCTCTAGGGGCGATGTGTAGTGCTCTTGCATCTTCCGGATCTCTCTTAGTGTCTTAGGCTTCTCAGTGTACATTGCTACCCAGATGGGATCCGACTTCCTTAATGAATTCTCTAAACCGAATATCTGTTGGTCGACCGGCGCTTTTCCAATATCCGTACATAACTTTCTCCATCTGTCCATTAAAGAGCGCAACGGCTCCCTGAGTCTTCGTGCCAGGGTGAACAACTTATCAACTCTGGGCCGAGCTATACTGTTATGCATGTAAGTTTCGAGAAAGGTTTCTACCAGGACTGCATAGCTCCCAACGGATTCATCGGGCAGGGTGTAGAACCAACTCTTTGCCTCGCCCTCCAAACTTGCTGGGAAAAATTTGCACATGACCACATCGTGATTCTTCCACTGTAACAAGGACATGCCGTACATTTTGATGTGCTCTCCTGCGTCGCCCGTGCCATCAAACCTAGATGGGAAGATCGGCAACGTACACTTAGGTGGGAACGGAGTCCGATCCAATTCCCTGGTGAACGGCGTTTTCTGGGCTTCGCTGATTACTTCTGCTAACTTATAGTCCTCGTTGTCTCCGGTCAGTTTTTGACCATCTCGCTCGAGCCGCTCGATTTTTTGTTTGGTTGTTGCGTCCGTGCTTTCATTGGTCGCTTCTTCCTCGGTCGAAGAATCCTCAGCTGGCCCATACCCTTCTCTTGGCCGATTAGGCCGGGCACGCGTTCTCGGTTTGGGGAGGGGGTGGGGTGTTCCTTGACGGAGTGTGGTTGCTAGAAGCGCCTCGGCTCGATGATACTCTTGCCCCCGTTCTCCTGTTACGGAGTTGGTAGTTTTCATGTTCTAAAGCTAGGTTTCTCCTTTGCAGTTCTCTCATTAGGTCTTCTTGCCTTCTTTGGCTTGCCAATATAGCGAGTAACATTAGGTCGGTGCTTTCATGGCTAGAGTGGCCATTCACTTGGTATCATGTTGTGTTAGGGGGTGCAGTTGGAGGTCTCGTAGTGAGAACGACAGGGGGGACGATCGGAGCTACTAGATGGTCGGCCGCTGCTGGGGGGACGATCGGAGCTACGGGATGGTCGTCCGCTGCTGGGGGGGATGTCCCGGTTGTGGTCGCCCCTTGCCAAATGTACTCGCCTAAGCCTCTCACCTTCTCGATCTAGATCTCGCTGGTACTCTATCGGTTGTCTTTCTCTCCCTCGTTCCTCGTGTATCGTCCGCACTTCCTCCTCCTCCTCGGTATCCGATGCAGTTCTTCCATCTTCCATGTTGTCCTCATTCCTCGGCCCCATCTGCGCTCGGGTTAATCCTCAACATCCCGGTGGGAGATCGTCATCTCGGCCCAAATCGACCTCCTCGTCGACAGTAGTCATGCCTTTGATTAACGCCTGAGTCCCGCCCTGGTTGTTTGTCCGATGATCGTCGTGTCGGGAATCCGTGAGTCCTTCTTGCACACTGGATCCCGTCGTGACCCGGTTTCTTAGGATCCACGCTCGTCCCGGAGGTGCTCGCCATTTCCTTCGATATCGTCTTCGTTCCTCGGCCGCCCGCTCGTTCGTACCCTACGCGGCCAAAGTACACAGCACTTACTTGAACCGCTTTCGAAAAGGTTAAGGATAGAGTACGGCGCCGGTAGTGCAAGGCGGGAAAAGTTCTTATAGTACACTTCCATTTATGCTAGCGTGTTGGTCTCAGCAAGTCAAATTGTTTTGGCCGTAAGGACAATCTTTGAAAAGTTGTGTGGACACATCGCTTTCGGTACTTTCCTTTGCATTAATTACTACTTGTCCTAACATTCCCGGTAGCGAAGTCATTAATCACCCGTACGTTAAATCGGAAGATTTCTTTCTTGGCGACGATGGATAGTAATGACAGCCCTCAAAGCCCCATTGTCTTTGACCTTCCTATACAAGTTGCCGGAATTCCCTGGGGACGGTTGATCCGTAGGACTCCTGATTTTCTGCTGATACTGTGAGGCTTCTAGTGTAGGATCAAAATGAGACTCGCCCAACGAGCCGCTCACTACAATCCACCCAGCCATGGTTTCCTAAAACTAAACTCAATGATTCTGAGCTAGTCTTGCTTCCACCATCATTGTGCTTTGTTCAATTTGCTAAAAAGAAGGGTTTAAACGGCGAAACGAATAAATGGAGACAAATGTAACGATATCTATCCTTAAATCATGGAGGTGATCATTAGATGATAAATCTAGAAACCTATGCGTTATGACCGTTAGAGTCTTTCATTTAGCATCAACTATCCACAATAGATGTTGATAGGAGATGTTGAATCTCTCTTTTAACGAGGTTTGAAACGATAGATGACGGCCAGCAAGATGGGATTTCCTTATAGCTTCTACCAACATCGAAAGATGTTATTTCGGGAGCTCACGGATCTTCCAATAACTCGCTGAGGTGTTTTAAGCTAATAGCCTAGCTTAATGAAATAGTCTTGACGACTTTGTTTTAAACGAAAGACATGTTTTGCGAGGAAAACAAAGATAATAAACAAGAACACAAAGTGAACCTATATCAAACTCGATAAGATTTTGCTAGGAAAACAAAAATAGAAAACCAATAGAGTTTCTCCCTTAGCGTCAACTAGCACACAAGGTGACTTAGGATCTTGGATTTTCCTCTTTTGGTAACCGATTTCAAGGTATCCGAAGATGTTATACGGTCCCCTTAGTCGGCGCCAGAATGTAGATGTAGAAAATCCTACCACTACATCCAAAAAATCTCAAAACATGCATAAAGAAGTCAAACAAAGAAGAGAGGTAGAAGAACACAAGATATACGTGGTTCGGCATGGTTACCTACGTCCACGGGGCGAAAGGATGATCTTATTACTTGTTTCACGACTACAAGTTATGTGTTTTCTCTCTAACTCTTGGTATGCTCTCTTCCCTCACTTCTCACTTACCTCTCTAGCTCTCTACACGATTTATATTTATAGCTATAAAACGGTGATACAACGATATTACAGTGTTGGGCCTAATACAGCTTCCTTGATGTTCTTCTCGGGTGTCTACCCGATGCTTCACCCGATCTTCCCCTCTGCTCGAGTCGAAGCATCTGGCCGAGTGGTAACGTCATCCGATATCGCTTGTTAGGTGGAGGTGATCGACGTCGCCTTTTAGATTCCTGGCCGAGTCCTACTTCGACTGAGTCTTCCTTATCTCTTCACCAACTTTGTCAGTGCATTAATTGCCCTCAAACTCGACGAGCATAACATCAGAGCTTTTTTCCCATCATGTCGGCCTTTCGAGCTGTCTTTGTTCCTCTTTCCTCGTGCCCAAGCCTGGTGAGGTGATTCAGTGCTTCTAGTATTCGTCTCGCCTGGTACGCCCTTGGTCAGGATGGTTCCACCTAGCTCCATGGATTATTTACACCTACACCTTGTAAAAAAGGGCAGCAACTAATCCTTAGTTCTTGAATACTAGTATTGTTCCGGAGTAGTACGCCAAGTGGTGGTAGATATATAAGATCTGGAGACTCGTGTATTGTAATGTATTTGAGAGAGGTTGGATATCCTGGTCCTTCTCTACGGAATATCGAATTTACTGCATTTTCATCGACATTAAGTAATATCAATTCCTTGAGAGAAGAAGACGAAGTTATCGGTATAGATCTCAATCTTTTACAGTCAATAGTCAGAGTCTGAAGTGAAGGGAAACAAGAAGAAGAAGAAAGAGGAGGAGCAACCCATTCTTCTAAGTTTTCCATTATGATTTTCAGTGCCACCAACGAAGGAAATAACGAAGATCTCTTTGTGGCAAAACTACTAGTACTACTACTGCTTTCTTCTTCTTGTTGATAATAAAATTCTTCACCCAGACGCTTGATTGATTTCATTCCATGAATCCAAAGAACCCTAAGAAACGGGAGCATACCCAGCGCTGGAAGCTTCTCACAGTTGATGCAATCTGTTAGAATTAATGTCTCCAAAAGGCAGTTTGAGTTTTGCATCCACTCAGGAAGCTTTACTCCTGCAAATCCTTCTATAGACAAGTTCTTCAAATTTGGGTGAGGCTGGAGACCCTCCAATAGCGCACAATTACTAGTTTGCTGATCAACATCAACAGTAGAGGAACCCCAGAACAGATACAATTCTCGTAGGAAATGCTTATCTTCTAACTTTGCCCTTTCTGCGCCTTCTTTTTCGCCTCTAACATTCTAAAGCCTTTATATAGATAACACCTGAAGGGAGTTTAAGCCTGCTAACTCTTCAATCCCACTGCTAGAATTATTACTGGAAATTCCAGAAACCTCTGTTTCATTCTTAACCATGTAAGACACTAATGTTTCAAGGCAAGTGAGCCTTCCTATACCACTAGGAATTTCATCATCTTCTCTTGTAGTGTCTAAAAACTCTCAATTCCGGCCAACTCTCGATGTCTCTGGGAAGTTCACACTTATCTCCAAGTTCCGGTATCTCCAAATTGCAGAGGTTGCTGATGCATGATTCAGGCAATGTTAAATTGTAATTCAAATTGGAATGTTAAATTGTAACAAAACACCATAAAACAAAAGTAACCAACCTTCAAATGAAGCTTCTTCTACCCATGGACAAGGAAGATGCAAAGATTTGAGGTTCTTCTTAATATGACTTCAAATTTCTACCCAACTCTAAGATTGGAAATTAGAAGATAAAAGAGGCATCTCTTTCAAGTTGCAATTTCTACCCAATTACAAATTGGAAATAGCAAAGTGATGGAGGCTCTTCTCTAAGGAAGGATCAAGGTTCTCACACCTATTCTAAACAACTCAAACTTGGCTAGAAGAGCTAGGGTTTAAACAATAAGTAGTAAACAAAAAGGACAAAGGTAGGAAATAAGGGAAAGAAGGGGGTAAAAGAGTAAATACGAAATAAAAGGGCATAAATGGTATATATGAAATACCATTATGCGTCATCCTTCCTCCTTAAGTGAAATTCGCCTCGAATTGTCCATCTCTTCATCCATAGCATTGTCACTCCAATATGGAACCAAGTGCTTAACATTAAAGACGTCGGGCGTATTTAATTGAGCTTGGTAAGTTGAGTCGATAAGCATTATCATTTATCTTTTCCAATTGGAAATGGTCCAATCTTCCTTGCCTTGAGCTTGTTGTACTCACCCACGGGAAAACGTTCCTTAGTAAGAACCGCATAAACAAGATCTCCTACTTCAAACTCAACCACGTCGTCTTTGATCAACCTTGTTCTTGTATTTCCTTGATGAGGCTTCTAAATGCTTTCGGGTGCTTTCATGTATAAGGTGAAGTTGAGAAACAAAGTCTTCCGCCTTAGCATTTGGCCTTTTCAAATCCGGTACTAAGGACAAGTCAAGTGGTACTCTTGGATTGAACCCGTATACCACCATGAATGGTGAATAACCACTACTCCGGTTCACCGCATGGTTGTAAGCAAATTACGCCTTGCATAAAACTTGATCCCATTTCTTCAAATTCTCCTCAACCAAACAATGAAGAAGATTACCTAGGGAACGGTTTACCACTTCGGTTTGCCCATCCGTTTGAGGGTGATAAGCGGTGCTAAAACTTAAATTGGTCTTGACCAACTTCCATAAGGTGCGCCATAAATGCCCCACAAAACGACTATATCTATCCGAGACGATGGAAGAAGGAATACCATGTAAACGGTAAATTTCTTTAAAAAAGAGTTGAGCTACCATGACCGCATACGTTGTCTTTTTACAAGCAATAAAATGAGACATTTTGGAAAAACGATCTACCACTACAAATATTGAATCCATACCTCTTTGAGTACGCGGTAATCCCAAAATGAAATCCATGCTCAAATCTTCCCATGGACGAGAAGGAATAGGAAGTGGCATGTATAATCTGCGATTAGTGGCCGTTCCTTTAGATACTTGACATATATGGCATCTCTTCACATATCGATGAATCTCCTTCCACATTCCCGGCCAAAAGTATGAGCTAGAAACCAACTTCCAAGTACGAGTAGTCCCCATATGCCCCTCATCGTGAAGCTCCTTAATAATTTTCAATCTCAAGCTTGATTGCGGAATGCAAAGACAATTCTTCCTAAAGGTACCCATCGAAAAGAACATAATCGTCATTTTGGAGTGACCTTTCATCAACAATAAGAGGACCAAAATAAGTATCATTCTCGTAAGAGCTCCCGAATATCATCGAATCCCAAAATACGAGCCCTCATTTGTGTAAGAAGAGAAGTGCGTCGACTCAAGGCATCCGCTACCTTGTTTTGTACGCCCGACTTGTGCTTGATGGAAAAAGTAAATTGTTGCAAATAAGAAGCCCATTTACCATGCCTAGTAGAAAGCTTGTCTTGAGAATTGATGTGCTTCAATGCCATGTGGTCCGAAAATAAAATGAACTCATTGTGAATAAGATAGTGCCTCCAATGCTTGAGTGCTTGAACAATAGCATAAAACTCAACATCGTAAGTGCTATATGCAAGTCTTGCCCCATTCAACTTTTCACTATAAAATGCCACTGTCTTGACTAAGAACCGCCCCAATGTATAGTTTAGAAGCATCATAATGAAGTTCAAATGGTTTATCAAAATTTGGTAATATTAAGATTGAGATGTACTTAACTTTATTTTCATCAATTCAAAGGCTTTGTCCATTCTTGAGTCCATGAATACTTTCCACCCTTCATGCATTCGGTTAATGGAGCCATGATTCCGCTAAAGTTTGCAATGAACCGACGATAAAAGAAGCTAACCCATGAAAACTTGAATATCAAACAAAGTTTTTGGCTTGGGCCAATTCCTTATGCATTCCACTTTATCTTCATCTACCGAAATCCCATCCTTACTAACCACATAACCAAGAAACAAAACTTTATCGGTCATGAATGCACACTTCTTCAAGGTAGCATAAAATTGTTGTGTCCGCAAAATCATGAGAACCTCACGGAGGTGACGTATATGAGATTCCATATTGGGACTATAAACAAGTATGTCATCAAAGTAAACAACCACACACTTCCCAATCAACGGCCGAAGTGCTTGATTCATTACTCGCATAAATGTACTTGGAGCATTTGATAGCCCAAATGGCATAACCATCCATTCATACAAACCGTCTCTAGTCTTGAAAGCGATCTTCCATTCATCTCCCACCTTGATACGAATTTGATAATATCCATTTTTAAAATCAAGTTTGCTAAAAACACATGCTCCACTTAATTGATCAAGTAAGTCATCCAAACGAGGAATTGGAAATCGGTACTTCAATGTGATTCTATTGATTGCCCTACTATCCACACACATACGCCATGAAACATCTTTCTTTGGTACTAACAAGGCCGGTACCGCACAAGGGCTAAGACTCGGTCTTATAAAGCCTTTGGATATAAGCTCTTCAACTTGGCGACGTAATTCTTCATGTTCTTTGGGACTTACCCGGTAGTGGGCTTTGTTGGGAAGACTTGAACCGGGTACTAGATCAATTTGGTGTTGCACATCTCGTAATGGTGGTAATACATCCGGTAAGTCGATAGGAAAACATCTTGAAATTCTTCGATAATTGGCTTGACTAGCGGTGGCACGTAATCATACGATGGAGATTCTTTAACATGAAGTATATAGAAAACCTCCGAATCATCCAACTCTTCTATGAACTTTTGATAAGTAAGTAGATTTTTACCATCACCATTTTGTGGCTTAGGCATAAGCTCACGATTGGGTACAAGAGTCAACTTCTTATTGCTCCACATGAACGAATAGTTGTTTGTTCTCCCATCATGATTCACAAACCGATCATATTGCCAAGGGCGCCCAAGAAGTAAATGACATGCATCCCTCAAAACAACATCACACCAAACATTGTCTACATATTTGTTACCAATAGAAAAATTAATGAGACAACGTTTAGTGACTTTTACCTCGCTTCCTTGGTAAAGCCATGATAAAGAATATGGAGAAGGATGGTCTTTTGTCTCTAATTTCAACTTTCGAACCACTTCTTCTAAAACGATATTTTCACAACTCCCGAATCAATCACAAGCTTGCAAACTTTCCCAGCAATTGTGCAAGTGGTTTGAAAAATATTGTGGCGTAGCCATCGATCACCTTCGTCGAGTTTTGGAGTAAAATAGTTACGCAACACAACCAAACATGGTCCTTGGTCACCGGTGATAAACTCCTCTTCCACTTCTTCTTCGTGGGTTCTTTATCAAATATTGGTGGCTCCATAAGATCCAAATATGCATCACCTTCATCATCACCTTGAACAAGTAAGTTCTTCCCCAGACGATCACTCTTCCTACAATCATATGCTTTATGTCCTTCGTCTCTACACTTGTTACATTTACCTTGAAAGACTTGTTGAGAAGTATTGGATTTTGATGGAACGTTATTACTTGGAGCTCGATGAGTTGGAATTGGAGAAGTAGTATTTTTAACACCTCCTTGAGTGTGAGTACTCCAATTGGTATGTGAAACTCTCCTTGCGTATTGCTTCTCCAAAGATAATGCCCTTTGATATGCTTCCGACACCGAATAAACATCAAATAAGTTTAAAGTGTATTGATATTGCATTCTCAAACCTCCTATATACCTTGCTACAAGTTGTTCTTCCGTTTCGTTAATATCGTTCCTAGCAACCAATTGATAGAAATCTTTGGTGTAGTCATTAATAGACTTGGATCCTTGCCTAAGATTTTGAAGTTGTTGATAGATAAGTCTTGTATAATTATGGGGTAGAAATGCAAGCATCATATGTTTCTTAAGCATCTCCCAAGATTCAAATTTAGCTTGACCTCTTCTCAACCTCATTTGTTTAAGTTGTTGCCACCAAGCGCCGGCTCTTCCTCGAAGTCTTGCTGCAACCAACACAACTTTCTTATTTTCGGGCACTTCCTTGAAATCCAAGATTTCTTCAACCGTTGCTAACCAATCAACGAATTCTTCCGGAGCTAAACCCCCATGGAATTTCGGAATATCAACTTTGAGTCCACCTTCCCATCGGTTTGAAGTAGCAACATTGTGGTATCTCGGTCTTTCTTCAAACATTTGGCGTCTCCCTTGTTGATGAACATGACTATCAAAAGAAGTGGTCTCCTCATCCGTTACTTCTTCTTCATAATGATGATATTGAGTTCTATATTGATCTTGATGGATATTTAAGTTACCAAATATTAAAAAAAAATCTTCAAATTTTGTATCCATTCTTTGTTGCATTTCATCAAACACTTCATGCTTAAATACCTCTAATTCCTCTTTCATAGAAATTTCACCTTGATTAACTCTTTTCCTTGGAGCCATAATGAAACCACAAGGAGAATGAACCCAATTTGACAATAGAACATACAAAGATTCAAACCCCCAAGCTAATAATTAAAATCTTCTCCACAATTTCCCCAAAAAAAGAAACCAAAGCTCTTGATACCAACTAATGTAAAGTAATACTTATAATTGAAATTGGAATGTTAAATTGTAACAAAACACCATAAAACACAAGTAACCAACCTTCAAATGAAGCTTCTTCTACCCTTTGACAAGGAAGATGCAAAGATTTGAGGTTCTTCTCTAATATGACTTCAAATTTCTACCCAACTCTAAGATTGGAAATTAGAAGATAAAAGAGGCATCTCTTTCAAGTTGCAATTTCTACCCAATTACAAATTGGAAATAGCAAAGTGATGGAGGCTCTTCTCTAAGGAAGGATCAAGGTTCTCACACCTATTCTAAACAACTCAAACTTGGCTAGAAGAGCTAGGGTTTAAACAATAAGTAGTAAACAAAAAGGACAAAGGTAGGAAATAAGGGAAAGAAGGGGGTAAAAGATTAAATACGAAATAAAAGGGCATAAATGGTATATATGAAATACCATTATGCATCACTATGGAATTATCTCTGTAGACTATTTGAGCTAGTGAAGTCTTACCCAATCCCCCCATACCCACTATGGATAAAGTGGAAATGTTCTTCGGTGGAGAAGTAATACCAGATGATGATGACGATATTGATGGCTTTTCTGTCAAAGACCCTATTATGTACTCCCTCCGTTCCAATTTAGATGATGTTGTAGAGTTTTTCACGGAGATTAAGAAATATCAAAGAGAGTAATTTTTTTTCCAAATATGCCCATATTAATACCTTCCTAAAAATTTAAACATCCTAGTTTTTTGTTTCTAAATTCTACTATAAATTATGAATCCCCATATAATTTCACTTGGATAACCAAATATCCTAAGTTAATAGAGAATAGATTTAAAATCTTAAATTAGATTAATTATCTCTCACTGATAACAAAGGCAATGAATGTTATGTTGTGATTCCAAAGCAGGGGTAAATCAGTGAGAATTTAGAGAAAATAGCTAAACTCTCATCTATTTTGAAACATACAAAAAACCCTAAAGCATCACCTAAAGTGGAACGGAGGGAGTATGATTTTGCGCCTTCCCTCTCTAGAAGTATTGAATTATTTACAACAGATGAGGTTAGTCGGTTGCGTTGCTCCCTAATTTGATTGTCTTGGGCAGTACTAGCATTTCGCAACTGATACCTATCACTGTTTTTGTGAATTTCATCTAACTTTCCATTGATGGCTTGAATTTTACAGGCCATCCTGCATCGAAATACAAGTGGGTTGGAGGAGGATGAAACATAAGCTAGTACCTTATTTTTATGAGGACGAATGGTTTCATAGGAGAACTCGTCCATAACGTCGTCGGCATCATAGACAACCTCTTTAAGCCTTCTTAACCAAAGTCCCACAGCAGGATCATTTACCTGTTTTTCCTCGGCAGACTTAACTACAGCTTGAATTGACTCTAAGGTATCCTTGAGCTTTAATAGGTCGTCTTCTACACCCCAAGCCAGAGAAATCTGTTCAGAAATTAGATGGATCAACGGTTTCAAGATCTCAGTTACGCCGTTGACTATAATTTTTTCCGTAGCCATGATGAAAGTATGTATCGAAAAAGAAAAACAATATGAAGAAATGAAAAGAAGGTCGCAAAAAAAAGAAGATGATACAAGAGTGTAGATTTAGCAATGCATAATGTATTTTACTTGTAAAATGAAATGAGTCGGTTCAATTTGTTCACGAGTTATCAATAATTGAGCTTCAGAAAAAGTTAATAATAATTAAAACATTGGATTAGGAGAGGTAGTATAAAACAAATTGGTGTCACAGCATTGAATAGATATTAGTACCGATTAACGCGTTGATTTGAATAGATATACTAAATTACTTCGTAACACCTAATAATCACAACATTGCTGATGCGGGGAGCAGTTGTTGAGCCAGATGCCAATGCAATTGGTGAATTCTTTATTAGTTTGCGTTTCGTGATTCCATAACACTAATCGGAAGTGTAGATGTAGAAAATCTTACTACTACATCCAAAAGATCTATGCTAAGAAGTAAATCAACAAAAGACATAGAAGAACATAAGATGTACGTGGTTCGGCATGATTACCTACGTCCACGGGATTAAGGGGTGATCTTATTACTTCACACAAGGTTACAAGGATCCAATATACTCAACAATGATTTCTCTACCATACACTCAACACTGCTCTATAGCTTCTCTCTCTTTCTCTCCCAAAAAAAACCTCCCCTCTATCTTCCTACACGATCTCTATTTATAGTCTGCAGTAGTGATACATCGATATTACAGTGTTGAGCCTGGTCTAGCTTCTTGGATGTTCTTCTCGGGCGGCTTGTTGGTGCTTCGGTCGATCTCTCCTTTTCCTCGAGCCGAATCATCTAGCCGAGTGGTCTCATCACCCGATGTCGTTCGTTCGGTAGAGGTGATCGGTGTCGCCCTTCAGATTCTTGGCCGAGTCTTGCTTCGGACGAGCTTCTCTCATCTCTTCACCAACCCTGTCAGTGCATTAATTGTCCTCGAACTCGGTGAGCATCACATCAAAGCTTTTCTCCTTTATGTCGACTTCTTGAGCTGTCCCCGTTCCTCTTTCCTCGCGCCCAGGCCTGGTGAGGTAATCCAGTGCATTCAGTACTTGCTTCTCTCGGTGTGTCCTTGGCCAGGATGGTTCCACCTAGCTCTGTGGATTATTTGCACCTACATTTATGCCCCTTCTTCCACTCGTGTGATCGACACGTGGGGAAGAAACCGCCTCGTCTTCCCACGTCCTCGATCATGCCGGGTTTTGCGCCATGTTGTTCCCCACTTTCTTCATTTGCTGCGACCGGTTTACCTTCCACGTCGGTTACCACAGGTGAGGTTTATAAGTCTGATCTTTAAACCCCATTCTCTCTTTACCTTTCCTTAGCCATTTTTTTTCTCTTCTCTCTCCGTCCTCCTCTGTTTCTTTCCTCGCCATTAATTTATCTTCTCCATAGGTTTACTTCCTTCTTTCATCTATGTTCCGGGTCTTCTCAATCTCCGTCGTCGCTGTAATTCCCGATTCCGGTGGTACTTTTTCTCCTCCCCGTCTACCCGACTTTCATGGCGTCTTCAACCCCTTCAATGGTGGAAAAAGGTGCGTGAGCTATGTGTTTTCTGATGAAGACGGTTGTGCCGCTTGATTCTCTCGTTTGTTATGGAGAGCCCTTCCAGCATGATTATCGTGCTCTGGATTCTATCTTTTCTGATAATCCCTCTTCGTTTTCATGTAGGACTGACAAGAGAACTGCCAAAGACTTGTCGGATGAACAATTCGTCCAACAGCTGAAAGATGAATTCGATCTTCATGGCTATGATGTCAGGCTCTTGTCGGGTCAAAAAGGCGTTCTAAGGAAGGATGATGTTCTAAAGTTTCCACATTCGGCCGAGGCGACCATCGTTACTGTGGGTCGGCTAGAGCTCGGGCTACGTTTTCCTTGTACGATCCCAACCGTTCGTTTTGGTACGAGGCTCTTTCCAAGATTCGCCCGTCCCGTGCCTTGGCTTAGTTGAATGGCAATACCTTTCGTATTTTATCCGAGTGGGAGAGGCGCAGTCGAGGCGAGTGTACTCCTACCACCCGGTCCACCTACGATCCTTCCCAGGCGGGTGACTATAATCCCGTGCCGTTTTGCTTGAAAACTATCGAAGTGGGACCGCTACCAATGGTGACCTTGCTGGTTTTGCTGCTAGCCCGCATCGTCATAAAACTCTTCCTAAGGGTGTCAAGAAGCTTTTGTTGGACGAGGATCCCGAGGGAAAAAGTTCCAACCGACATGCCCGTCATACTAGCGATGCGGCTTGGGACCGAGTTCCTTTGGCTATCTCTGCTCCCCTTATGAGTGGCAATTTTCCTTCTCCGTCCGAGCCTTATCCTTTCTGGGTGGTCAATATTGATCGAGTGAGTATGTTTCTTGGCTTCAGATTTATTTGATCGGCTCGGGTAACTGATAGGGTGATGTTTCAATTTCTGTATTTTTTCAGTCCAAGTTCCAGCGTTCATACTTCGATTCTCTCGTTCCTCGCAAAAGGGATAGGGTTACGGGTGCGAGGGGCCAAGGAGGAAGCGGGGAAGGTAACAAATATATCACTCCTTCTTTGCGGTACATGTACTTGCCCCTATTTGTTGCCTTGAATGATTCCTCGACGTTTGGCTCATGCGCGGCCGAGGGTCGATGATCTTTGGTGGTGCTTGGCGAGGGATGGTGAGGATCTTGAGGATCGGCTGCCTTAATAGCATTTCATGAGGAAGTCGCCTCAGAAAACTTCTGATGTTTCGTCTACCCTTGTAGGTGGGAAGCCTAGTGTTAAGGGCAAGGAGACTAAGGGTGATTTACTCGTCCCAGAAAAAACTGTGCTCCGGCAGTCAGCTGGTAGGGGAGTTGTTCTTGCCGATGGTGTTGTATATCTTGAGTCTGATGGGGATGATGATGATGATCTTTTTGATGGGGAGGACGAAGCCGATGGTGATGAAAAAGAGCCGAAGCAATTGGAGAAGTCTGGTGGGGATGACGCGGGTACTCAGGAAGCAGAGAACACTGCTTATGGGGGCGAGTTTCTAGAGCCCATTTCTCCTGTGGTTCCTAATTCAGGGAGCAACACCTCCTTTACCGTCTCAGGTCCTATGTGTAATTCTCTTGGAGCTCTTATTTCTCCTGATTTTGCCTCGCTGTCGGATGAAGAGAAGATCAATGCGGTCTCGCTGTATGATGCCGGCATGAAGGGTACTTTTGACCTGCTGGTGAGTTGTGTTGATCGGGTCATGCATTCAAGTTGTAGGGTCATTGCTAACGCTGTTGGTGTTTGTAGGATGTCAACCGCTCGTTGCTAAACGCCGCCCTTCGGCCAGGAGGTTGCCGAGAGAGAGAATCTCCGTCTCTTTATTACAAAGAGGAGCGTGAGCGATCCCGGGCTTGAGAAGCGACTAGCCGAGACCCAAGGTAATTATTTAGCTCTCACGTGTTTATGGTTGATTCTCAGTGCCAATATCCCGAGTTTAGTACCGCCTTCCTAGCCGAAACTTCTAGTGCGGAGGCCGATGCTGCTACGAGGTATCGATTGTTGAAGAGAGAAATTAACATAGAACGGGATCACGTGTCGAATTTACAACAACGGATTGTCAACAAAGATGATAAAATTGATCGTATGGAGACCGAGATTGAGGGTCTGCTGACCCAGCTGCATCGTTATGAGACTTTTGAGTATGTCCCTGAAGAAATTGATAATCTTAGGGCGAGCTTAGCTCGGTTTCAAGGTATTGATGCCGATAAAACACTGTTGGCCGATAACTTAGAAGGTCAATGTGGTCGGCTGAGGCTTCAGGTTCGAGACTTACACGCGAATCGCCTTCGGATCTTGGGGGAGAAGAATGCCGCCGAGAGGTGTAGCCAGGAATCCCTTGAGAAGCTCAGGGAGTACAAGAAGGTTTCCGAGGAGTTGGAGTGGGTTCGCGCTCAATTATCGGGTTTGCGATAGCCCATTCCGTGAGAGGGCCGAATGGAGTGATCATAAGAAGTATTGCCCCTCTAATGAGTTTAACGAACAACGATATCTAGAACTTTCTTCCAAGATGTCTTCTCTCGAGTGTAGCTTGTCCGAGTCTCAAGAGACCATTAGAGTAGTTACCCCTTTATTGGAAGGTGGTGCGCCTTGTATTATGTTTTCCTTGTTGTCGTCTTAGTGCTGTTATTGTGTAACTGACTGCTCTTGTTGTTTTGGCAGCCGAGCAGAGGAAGGCGCCCTCGTTGGAAGAGGAGAATGCTCGATTGAAGAGGAGGGAGTCTCAACTACTCGAGCGGGTAGCCACCGCCGGGCGGCGTCGACGCACCGACACAGATCTCACCGCTCGAAAGGGCGAAGTTTAACGATGAGCTCGTTGCGAAGGTCAGAGCCGGTGTAAAGGCGGTGCTTGACAAGAAACGAGCCGATGCTGTTGCTAAGAGGGCGATTCTGGGGCCGGTTCCTTCTAAAGAGTAAGCTTGTCTTTTGTAGCGCTGCGTCGCTGTATTACCCTTTGCCATGGGTTGTAATCCGTTCGAACGCCTTCAATCTCTCGTACACTTTTTAATGGGGTGCTGCGTCGCCATTTTGGTTGTTTTTCTTGCTATCCGACACTTATTATGCCTATGACTTTTCTTACTTATGTTATGCCGACAACGTATGGTTTATTTTTGCGACTAAGTTATATATGCCTGCATAAACATGAGTAGATTGGTTAATCATAAATGTCGTTTCTGTCGAACACGCTCAACAGGGAGGGTCATCGGGCCCAATGCCATGTCCCGATTGAGGTATCTCATCACCGTATTTCAAGATCTAGTGGCGGGGGTAGTTGGTCCTTCCTAATTTCTAGGGGATCGATATCCCAAGAAGTTATCGATTAACTTTCTTGGGCAAGTGATTTCGGCCACTTGCGAGGGGAGCAATGTTGACTGCTCGATTGTCGAGTACTCGTGCCCCGAAAATCAGCCACTGGTTTCCAACCGCCAGGGCCCTAGGACTACCTCGGCACTTGCGCACTACCATCGCCCCGAGTTCGAATAGTCCGTCTTAGTGTAAGTCGCCCCGGCACTTGCACAATGCCATCGCCCCGGGTTCGAAACGACCATTTAGACGCATTTGTCATATTTCCAACCCCACGTGGCATTTTACGGGAATAAATGACAATATATCATACCTGCTTTCATGGGTGATATAGTTTTAGTCTCATAGCATTCCATGGTCGTGGCTCAGGTGTTCCGTCTGGTTTTAGTATCTTGTATGCCCCTTCACCGACCTTCTCAACAATGGTGTAGGGTTCTCCCCATCGTGCTGCTAAATTTCCGCCTTTTTTATCACGTTCATAACTGGGTAGATGCTTTAGTACCAACTGTCCTGGTTGAAATTCTCTGGGTATAACCCGCTTGTTGTACTCTCGCTGGATTCTTCGTTGGTAATTTTCCATTTTTTGCAGGTCCATCTCTCTTGTTTCTTCTAGATCGTCGAGTTTAGCCAGGATAAGATCTGCTGAGATGTTTCGTCTCCATGCTTCGGTTCTTGTTGTAGGTATCATTGCTTCTGTGGGAAGGATGGCTTCGGTTCCATATGAAAGGTGATAATCCAGTTGCCTCTCTGCGAGTGGTCCTATATGCCCACAAAACGTTATAAAGTTCTTCGCACCATTCTCCATATTCCCCGTCAAGCTTCTTCTTCATATTATCGGCGATGGTCTTGTTCGTGATCCCGGCTTGTCCGTTACTTTGGGGGTACAGGGGTGTAGACTTGATCTTTCGAATATTGTAGGTGTTGAATAGAAAGTCGATGTTCTTGCCCTGTAGTTGCTTCCCATTGTCAGAGACAATTGTTGCTGGTACTCCAAAGCGACATATGATGTGTTCCCAGATGAATCGAAAAACATCTTTATCCTGTATGTGTTTCAATGGGGCGGCCTCTACCCATTTAGTGAAATAGTCAGTGGCTACAATCAGGTACTTTCTCTGCCCCGATCCGACATGCAATGGTCCCACGATATCGATTCCCCATTTAGCGAAAGGCCGGGGACCGATAACCGAGTTTAATGTCACCGCCCGGTGCATGTATCTTCTTTCCAAATTTTTGGCATTCATCGGAGATGAGGGCCATATGTCTCGCGTCCTCATTCATGTATGGCCGTAAATATCCCATGGTTTTAGCTCGTGCTGCTAGGCTACGGCTCCGAGCCGTGGTTTCCATTGCTCCATAGTGCACTCGTTGAGGATAGTGTGCCCTTCTTCTTTACTCGTGCACCTTAGTAATGGTCCTAGGTACGACTTTCTGTATAGAGTGTCGTCTCGAAGCTCGTACGCAGCCGCTTTGCTTTTGATTTTATTGATCTCGGGTCGCCCCTTGGGCAACTTTCCGGATTCGAGATACTCGTGAATCGGTTTCCTCCAATCATCGGCCCGATACTGATCAGTAGTGGTTTCTGCGACATGTGCGCCGATGTCCTTGGTCTCAGGTACTGAGGGCATTAAGACTCTCATAACTCTGATGCCTTCGACGCTTGCATCTGTCAACATGGAAGCAATGTATGCTAGGGCATCCGAGTGGCGATTGTCCTTCCTACACGATATGCCGAAACTTGATGCTCGGTGATCCGCCGATATAGAATTGGGCGAGTTCCCAATATTTACGTAGTAAGGGGTCATGTATGGCGTCTTTGCCTACTGATTTGCCGGACGACTAGCCGAGAGTCGCTTGTGAGCCGTACCTCTTGATTCCCATCTCCACTATCAAACGCAAGGCATGTATTACCGCCATATTCCGTGACATTGTTAGTCGCTTTAAATTCAAGCCTAAAGGAGTGTACCATCTTTTTGCCCTTTGGCGTCGTGAAGACCAATCCTAGACCGGATCCGTCTTTATTGGACGACCCATCCACGAAAACCTCCCATCGTGTCGGGTTGCATGTCTTGAGTAGGTCGGACGGGTCCTCTCGGTCTTCCTCCATTCCGGGGATGTCTTCTACTTCATCTTCGTCGCTGAGAGGGAAGTCTGCCAAAAAATCGGCCACTGCCTGTGCTTTTACTGCTGTTCTCATTTCGTAAAAAATGTCGAATTGTTTTATTTGGGCACTCCACTTAGAGATCCGTCCCGACCTGGCTGCATTGTCGAGTACTGATTCTATGGAGGACTTTGTGAGCACCCGAATCTTGTGGGTTTGGAAATACGTCCGAAGCTTCTGTGTTGCAAATACCAACGCTAATATTAGTTGCTCGATCCTGGTGTAGTCCCTCTCTGCTGGATTCATGGTTTTGCTTACGAAATACATCGGCTTTTCCTCCCTCCAACGTTCTTGACTAGTACGGCACTAATGGCATAACCGGTTGCCCCAAGATATAGTGTTAGTATGTCCTCGGGCTCGGGTCTTTGTAACACCTAAGACTCGCGAGATGTTGCTTAATCTTCTGAAATGTTCTTCACACTCCTCAGTCCATTTAAACTTCTCTCCTTTCCTTAATGTCCCGAAGAAATCTTTGCACTTGTCAGACGACCGAGAGATGAATCGTCCTAAGGCCGCCAAGTTTCCATTTAATCGTTGCACGTCCTTAATCACACGTGCGACGGCATTTCCATGACGGCTCTGATTTTATCTGGGTCGGCTTCGATCCCTTTGTCGGTGATTATGTACCCTAAGAACTTGCTCGAGGTGACCCAGAAGGTGCACTTGGACGGATTTACCCTCATCTTGTACCTTCTCATGGTTTGAAATATGTCTCGGAGATCGTCGATGTGGTTGGTGGCCACATTGCTCTTGACCAACATGTCGTCCACATATACCTCAATGGTGTCGTGTATTTTATCTTCAAACATGTCTTCCACCAACCTTTGATAGGTGGCGCCTGCGTTTTTTAATCCGAATGGCATTTTGGTATAGCAATACAACCCTCTTGGTGTGAAGAAGGATGTGTGTTCTTGATCTTCGGGGGACAGGGGTATTTGGTTGTACCCTGAATATCCGTCCATGAGTGTTATCGCCTTATATCCGACTATGGATTCTACTAGCTGGTCGATGCTGGGGAGTGGGAAGCTATCCTTTGGGCATGCTTTGTTTAAGTCACTGAAGTCGATGCAGATTCGAACACCTCCATTCCTTTTAGGGACTATCACCATGTTGGATATCCATTGCGGGTATTGGGCTTTTCGAATGATTCCTGCCACGTGCAACTTCTTCAACTCAGCTTCCACCGCCGTCTGCAACTCGGGTGCAATTCTTCTCATCTTTTGTCGGATAGGCTTGAACTTGGGGTTTATCCGCAGGTGATGTGAGCAGACTTCCGGGTCAATTCCATCCATATCGTGCATTTGCCAGGCGAATACATCCATGTGCTCCTTCAAAAGAGTTGTCAACTGCTGAGATTGTTCGTTTGTCAAGAGAGTCCCTATTCTTACTATTCTTGGTTCTTCCTCGGTACCCAGATTTATTTGTCGAGTAGGTTCTAAGGCCGAGAAATTTTGCTTTGGTTCGCCGACTGTCGCCGTCTCCTGTGATTTCTATAAGATCTTTTTCTCGCCAGCTTCATAGGTAGCGATGTCTTGTGACATCACCTTTTCCAACTCTTCTCCCGCCTTTATTTCCTTAGACTTGTTCTTTTCTTGGCGTTTCCTCGATCGCCTCTCTTTATTCTGCTGGACGTCTATCTGTACGCACTGCCTCGCCGCCTGGGGGTCGCCTAGCACCTCCACTACTCCTCGATACGATGGGAACCGCAATCTTTGATGATAGGCCGAGGCGACTCACTTGATTCCCGCAAGCCAAGGCCGACCCAGAATCGCTTCGTATGGTGACACAACGTCGACCACGCAAAAGGTGGTGAGTGTGTCGAGGAATCCCTCCCCGTCCGAGACTGCGAGGGTGACTTCTCCTTTGGTGTACCGTCACCGTCTGTTGAAGCCGTAGATTCGATAGGTCGATGGATCAGGATGTCATCGGAAAATTCCATCCTTTTGAAAGTGTCATAGAACAGGACTTCGACTGAGCTGCCGCTGTCCATTAATATCCTGCGTACGCCCCATTCCTCGATCAGCAGAGTTACTACTAAGGGATCCCCATGTGCTTGACCATTCAATGGGACGTCCTTCGCCGAGAAGGTGATCGGCTGCATCATCCATGGTTCCATGGGCAGGGTTTTGGCCACACTGAGTATTTCCTTTCCCGATCGATCCCTTTTATGAATCCTCGAGGTGATACTGGGTTCCCAAATCGAACCCTTGAGTTGCCGAGTGCGATATGGTGTTGCAGGCGAACTGGGTGCCATGATTGATTCTTATTTGGTGCACTGGGACGTCGGGTTGAGCAGGTGTCGGCGATGTCTTGACGAAATATCTTAAATATCCATCTCAGATTAGGTACTGGACGATATCTTTCACCTCCCGACAATCGTTAGTTGAATGGCCTCGGCGGGTGGTAATGGCAAAACTTTGGGTGGTTCCTTGTTTCGTCAAACTGAATTCCCAGAGTCTTAGGATATCGGATATCATTCCTCTTCTCGACTTCTTTGAATATCTCTTCTAATGGTGCGTTTAGTGGAGTGTAAGATTTAGGTTCGTGTCGAGGCTTATTTCCTTTCTCGACCCAAACTCTTTTGTTTTCCCCATGATGTTGTGTGCTCGGCCTTTTCTCATGTCATTTTGGGGCTTCTCGTGGGGTTGCCTCTACTGTGACGCTTGCCTCTTGTATTCCTCTCCACCTTGTGCTCCTTCCTGAATCTCCTCTAAGGTGATGTAGCCTAGTTAGTAATTCTCCGAATCATTCCCGAATGATTCGCGAACGTATCCGAACTGACCGAATCCGAATGATACTTTCGAACTATTTGAACTCCGAACCTAGTTCCCGGATTATATGGACCTTACGAATGATTCGCGAACGTATCCGAACTAACCCAATCCGAATGATATTTCCGAACTAGAACTTCGAACCTAGTTCGCGCCCAACCTCGCTCTCCCATAGGTAATTCTCTGACCAGAGTTCTGTTGATTGGTTTTTGTTTGATTTTGTATATACTTTATATTTAAATAAAATTATTCAGTTAAAATTTTCTATTGGTAGATTTTTAACCAGTGTTTTATGTGTTAATTTTTTTTAAAAAGTCTATAAACTCGTTTTATAATACATTTATGCGATTAATTTGTTTACTTCTTGTTAAATAATCACGCTAAAGTGTTTTTTTCCATCTTATAAATCATATAAAAATAAAATTAGTCTCGTAATAAGGTCATAATACTTATCAATTTATCATATATGTAAGCCGAATTTTAAGTGCCGAACTTACATTTATAAAATGAATATGCACGTACGTATGCCGTCCCGAACTACTGTCCGAACAACGAACCGTTGACCGGATTTTTGACCGAACCCAACCTATCCGAATCCGTATAATTCTCGTACGTATGCCGTCCCGAACTACTACCCGTATCCCGAATTGCTAACTAGGTGATGTAGTGCTCTTGCATCTTTCGGATTTCTCTAATGTTTTAGGTTTCTCAGTGTACATTGCTACCCAAATGGTATCTGTTTTCCCCAATGAATTCTCGAAACCGAATATCTGTTGATCGACCGACACCTTTACGATGTCCGTGCATAACTTTCTCCATCTCATCCGTTAAAGAGCGCAATGGTTCCTCGAATCTTCGTGCAAGTGTGAAGAGCTTATTGACTCACGGGCCGAGCAATACCGTTATGCATGTAAGTCTCAAGGAAGGTTTCTACCAGACTCCATAGCTTCCGACGGATTCATCGGGCGGGGTGTAGAACCGCTCTTTGCCTCGCCTTCCAAGCTTGCTGGGAAGAATTTGCACATGACCACATCATAATTCTTCCACTGTAACAAGGACATGCTGTACATTTTGATGTGTTCTCCCGCGTCACCCGTGCCGTCAAACCTAGATGGGAAGATCGGCAATGTACACTTGGGCGGGAATGGAGCCCGATCCAATTCCTTGGTAAACGGTGTCTTCTGGGCTTCACTGTTTACTTCTGCTAGCTTATCGTCCTCGTTATTTCCTGTTAGTTTTTTGACCATCTGCTCAAGTTGTTCGATCTTTTGCTTGGTTGTCGCATCCGTACCCCTATTGGTTGCCTCTTCCTCGGTCGAAGAATCCTCGGCTGGCCCATACCCTCCTCTTGGTCGATTAGGGTCGGGTATGCGTTCTCGGCTCGGAGATGGGGGTGGGGTGTTTCTCGACGGGGTGTGGTTGCTAGAAGCGCCTCGGCTCGACGATCCTCTCGACCCCGCCCTTTCAGAACGAGTCGGTAGTTTTCATGTTCTAGAGCTAGGTTTCTCCTTTGCAGCTCTCTCATAAGGTCTTCTTGTCTTCTTTGGCTTGCCAATATAGCAAGTAACATTGGGTCAGTACTTTCATGGCTAGAGTGGCCATTTACTTGGTTTCCTGTTACATTGGGGGGTGCAGTTGGAGGCCTTGTCGAGGGAACAACGGGGGGATCGATTGGAGCCACGGGATGACCGGCCGCTGCTGGGGGGATGTCTCGGTTGTGGTCGCCCCTTGCTAAGTGTACTCTCCTGAGACTCTCACCTTATCGTTCTAGTTCGTGCAGGTACTCTGTCGGTTGTCGTTCTCGCCCTCGTTCCTCTTGTATCGTCTGCACTTCCTCTTCTTCCTCAGTATCCGATGCAGTTCTTCCGTCTATCATGTTGTCCTCATTCCCTTGCCCCATCTGGCTCGGGTTAATCCTCAGCATCCTTGGTGGGAGATCATCGTCTCGGCCTAAATCGACCTCCTCGTCGACAGTGGTCATGCCTTTGACTGGTGCCTGAGGCTCATTCGGGTTAATTGGCAGATGATCTTCGTGTCGGGAATCCGTGAGTCCTTCTTGTACACTAGATCCCGCTGTGACCCGGTTCCTTAGGATCCTGCTCGTCCTAGAGGTACTCGCCATTGCCTTCGATGCTGCCCTCGTTCCTCGGCTCGCCCGCCCGTTTGTACCTACGTCGACAAAGTATACGGCACTTACTTCGAACTGCTTTCGAAAAGGTTAAGGATGAAGTACAGCAGGTTATTGTAAGGTGGAAAAAGTTTTCACAAGACACTTCCATTTATGCTAGCGTGTTGATCTCAGCAGTCAAGAGGTTTTGACCGTAAAGGACAATCTTTGAAAAGCTGTCTCGACACGTCGCTTTCAGTACTTTCCCTACGCATTAATCATTATTTGTCCTAGCATTCCAAGTGCTATAAGTCATTAATCATCCGTATGTTAAGTTGGAAGATTTCTTTCTTGACTATAGTTAATGATACGATAACCTTTACCGATTGCTGTACCGATCGTACGTCTACTGATGCTGTGAGGCTTTTAGCGTAGGATCAAGATGAGGCTTGATAATGAAGCGCCCACTAAAACTCCTTTCAGCCGTAGTTTCCGGAAAACTGAACTCGATGATTTCAAGTTAGTCTTTCCTCCACCACTATCACACTTTGTTTTAGCTAACTAAGAAGATCCAAATAACGAAGTAACATTTCACCTTAGCTTCTACCGGTCATCAAAGATGATCCATTCGGGAGCTTTTGAGGTGTTATTACGTTTTACCTTAGATCGACGACAAGGCGACCTTTGACCGGGAAATTTTTAACGAAAACACTTATCTTTACATATTTAGTCAAACTTATTCGACCGAAATCCCTTATTCATAAGGTAAGAGATCTCCCGGCTCTTGTTTGATGGGGTTAAGACGATGAAGTTAACTAAACAAGTTTTTTCTTTTAAACTAAATTTCCGTGAGCCTTTCATGAACTCGAGTAAATAAAAACAAAGGTGAACTTAAAACAACAAATCTAGGAGCCCACGGATTTTAACCATTAGAGATGAAAGGAAAAAAAGGTCAGCAAGGTGGAATTTCATTTTTAGCTTCTACCAACATCAAAAGATGTTATTTCGGGAGCTTATTGATCTTCTTATAACCCGCTTAGAAGACTTAGACAAACAGCCTAGTTTGATGATTTAACCTTGATGACTCGACTCTAATGAAAACAGAAGCGGTCAATACTAGCAAAACAATCCTACCTCAAAACTCAACAAGGTTTGGCTAAGAAAACAAAGACAAAAACTTTTCACAAATTTCTCCTATCAACACTCTTAACCAAAAGAGTTTCTCCCTTAGCTTCAATTAACACGCATGGTGACTTAGGAGCTTGGATTTCTCTCTTTTGGTAACCGATATCAAGGTATCCGAAGATGTTACACGGTCCCCTTAGTCGGCGCCAGAATGTAGATGTAGAAAATCCTACTACTACATCCAAAAGATCTATGCTAAGAAGTAAATCAACAAAAGACATAAAAGAACACAAGATGTACGTGGTTCGGCATGATTACTACGTCCACGGGGTTAAGGGGTGATCTTATTACTTCACACAAGGTTACAAGGATCCAATATACTCAACAATGATTTCTCTACCATACACTCAACACTGCTCTATAGCTTCTCTCTCTTTCTCTCCCAAAAAAAACCTCCCCTCTATCTTCCTACACGATCTCTATTTATAGCTGCAGGTAGTGATACATTGATATTACAGTGTTGAGCCTGGTCTAGCTTCCTGGATGTTCTTCTCGGGCGGCTTGTTGGTGCTTCGGTCGATCTTTCCTTTTCCTCGAGCCGAATCATCTAGACGAGTGGTGTCATCACCCGATGTCGTTCGTTCGGTGGAGGTGATCGGTGTCGCCCTTCAGATTCTTGGTCGAGTCTTGCTTCGGACGAGCTTCTCTTATCTCTTCACCAACCCTGTCAGTGCATTAATTTTCCTCGAACTCGGTGAGCATCACATCAAAGCTTTTCTCCTTTATGTCGACTTCTTGAGCTGTCCCCGTTCCTCTTTCCTCGCGCCCAGGCCTGGTGAGGTAATCCAGTGCATTCAGTACTTGCTTCTCTCGGTGCGTCCTTGGCCAGGATGGTTCCACCTAGCTCTGTGGATTATTTGCACCTAAAGGAAGGTTGTCAATTTGTCGTATAATATGCACCTTTCTTTATGACTTGTATGTATATTCTTTATGACTTGTATGTATAAAATAAGTACAGCTTTTACAATCCAATGGGCCATTTTCATTTAACATGGACTTGACTAATCGAGTCGGGTACTTTTCCTATCTTCATTCAGAAACAAAAAAATAATCCTATTTTTAGCTACACCTCTCTGAAACTTTGTTTATTTTATATTCATAACGGTAGGATCTTCGAACAACATGATAATCACAATACGCATAGTTGTGTTAAAGTAGAATACCGAGGAAGCCATTGATTGAATCCAAAAAATCCTCCAAGGTCGCAAGCACACCCGTAGTAACGAGAATACGATGGAATATCTTGGTTTCTCCTTCTTGACCTTTGTATGATGAATAATAAAATTCTCGAACCAATACTAATGGCTATTGAGTTCCTTTTATAGGTAGAAGGTGGACCAAGGTTCATAGGGTTTAGAGTTAGCAATCAATCTCGACCGTCCATCAAGGAAGAGTTAATAGGAATTAATCCCCTAGAATGGTAATCGAAATATTTAGCAATATTCTTAATTAACCAAAGTTATTACATGGGCCCACAGGATATTTCTAACTATAGAAATATTCTTACATTCTCCCACTGGTCCATGTGATAATTTATTTAACGGTTAATTATAGAAAAACATAAGCGCGCATAATTGCTAAACAAATTTAATGGTTAAACGTAATACCTTAACCAAGCAAATCAATTATGCGAGTCATGGCGGTGGCACATTGTCATGTTATCAACATGTTCCCTTCCATGTACCACAACACAAGCAAGTTACTTAATCAGGCCTTAAATAGGGATATCATAATGGTCCAGTAATGTCTTCAAAAGAAAACAATTTCTGTTAACATACATCCAATAACATAAAAGTATACTAAAGTGGATACAGAAATAAGTTCGTATACATTATTAAGAGCTCAATCAATGTTCAAAAATAAGCACATAAATTAGCTGAATTCAATAATCAATTACTCCCACAAACCTAAGATTTTAATCTTTTCTTTAGAGGTCTTAAAAAAAGTAATTGTTCATTAAGTGCAAATGCAGACATAATTGTGCTTAAGCGTTAAATGAACAACTATTGTTTCTGAATTTCATAATTCACGTACGGATACTCAAGGTTCATGTGTTTTGTTCCCTTTTCATAATTAGCGAAGTATTCCTTCCTTTAATCTCTATTCGCTAGTTTCATGCATTAGTCACGAGATGGCTGGGGTCATTGACGAAGTGAGTTGTTTGCCCAGGTTCCTGACGAAGCAACTTCGTCATCGTCGTCACAAAGTTGATCTTCGCTGGAATTATTGACAAAGCAACTTCGTCATCGTCTCTCCTTGTATTTCTCTGGAACTGAACTGGTTTTTGTTCTATAAATCGATTGCTTTCGCCCCTTTCCGTCATCTTCCCTTGTATTTCTCTGGAACTGAACTAGTTTGTTGTTTTGTGAATCGATTGCTTTTGCCCCTTTCCGTCGTCTTCCCTTGCATTTCTATGGAACTGAACTGGTTTTTGTTTTGTGAATCGATTGCTTTCACCCCTTTCCGTCGTCTTCCCTCTTCGTATTTTAGCCTTTGGTTTTCACATCTCTCCTCCACTAGTAATCTCCTCAGGTCTATTTCTCGATCGTATCCTTCTCGCAGCTTCCTTTTCTGCATTCTTTCTTCTCTATTTCGTCCATCTTCTTCCTCGTAATCTTCATAAGGATCACTCCCTCGATGTGGGGTCCTCTTTTGGGACGAAATTGTTATCGCTTTCGAACTTGTATCCCCTTCCTGGAAGTTTCCAACCTCCATCTCGTTGCTGCGTTCGTAATTTTATTGTGTCACCTGGCCTCTTTGCTTCACCGTTCCTGCCTGTTTCTTAGATTTGTACATTTCTTACCTTTCCTCCCGACAGGGTGCCTCACTTGGTTCTTCCGATGTCATACTCTCGTTAACATCCTTTCTCATTTCTTCTCGGATCGTTCCATTTTTCGTGATAACCCTGCTTTCATGATGTGGACAGGTTCCTTCATAGATTCAGCCTCTTCGTTATCTTTACATTTTCGCCGACTTGCGGTGCTTTCTTCATCAACAAATTATGCCTTTTCTTTCATTTCTTCTCTCCGTGCCTCCAGCCGTTTGCTTCTTCTTGCCACCGCTAATGGTTTCGTTCGCCATGCTCTTCTCGCCATCGTTCGATACTTGTTTATTACCTACAAACCAATTATCCGCCTGCCGCCTCACCAATATTCTCCTTCAGATCTCAGATCCTGGACGTGAACAAACCATAAAATCTACGAAACTCTACTATGTAAAAAATCTCGTCTAGATCTCAGGCTATCACGATTTTTAAACGATTTCAACTTTTCTCAAACTCTTAGATGAGGATAAATCCTCAATCTAAGTCCCCTCCTTCTAGCGCCAAAATGTAACTACTGAAAATCCAGTAGTACACCCAAGTAAGAAACAAAACAGATCTAAGACATTATAAGAGTTCAGATGAGAAATTCTTTATTGATTAACCACCCCAAGTAGTGAAAAATACAATTTCTTGAATACAAGAAAACCCTAATCTCACACTCTAAGCAAAGCTCTCTCACCTCCCCCAAAAAATCCGACCCCTCATACATTGCCCAAGGGCCCCTATTTATAGACCAATCAACCCTAATGGGGTACAGCTCATTTTACTTCGTCGGGTTCTCGCGGTGATGCTTTATACTTCGCCCAGGTCATTTTCCATAAAGTTTTCCCCTTTCTTTTGCTGACAACTTTGGGTTTTTGTCGGGACAGCTGTCTCTTTTCTTGTTCCATAATCTACTAACTTCGTGACTTATCTTTCCAGCTAAGTAACCTTATGTCGTCTATCTTTACTTCGCGGTTGGTATCTTGCCGAGTACTCCAATTGATCTTTCGTAGTTTAGATTCTTCCAATGAGTTACTTCGCCTTAAGATGCTATCTCGCGCACGGCTTTTATTTCGTGAGTCAGTCAATAATGACGACCCTGACTTGATTTGACAAGTCACTGACGAGGATTCTCGGGGAACTGTACAAGATCTTTCGGCAGGATTCTCGCGTCTTCTCCTATGTCCACGTGGCAAATCGTATTTTTGGTATCTACAATTTCTACTCTTAGGGACGGATTTTATTTTACTAAGGTCGGCCATATTTTAGCTGTAGTTACACCTTGTTTGTTTGTATCCGATTCGCGATCTGATTTTGATTTGACGTCCGATTCAACCTGACTCAAATATCAGATCGTTTGTTTTCTCAGTTTTTCGATATCCGGTTCGAAATCTGATTCGGCTCGAACATCTGACCCGATACTATTTGAGTCAAGTACCGATGTATCTCATAAACTGGCCACACATCTTTTGATTATATAAAAATTCTTATAATTATACCATCTATAATAATTTCGAGCCACATGTAGTGAGTCCAATTCCGACAGTAGCCTAGTTAGTAAGTTCGCGAATGATTCGCGAATTTTTCCGTATCACGAATTTTACCGTCTTATTCGCGTACGTTTGCAACTCCGAACCCAAGTCACGTATTATGTGGCATTTCCGGATTATTCGCGAATCGTTCACGAATTTTACGTATCACGAATGATACGTTCGCTTAATTCGCCGTAAATTCTTTAGCTTTTACGTTTTCAAAGGCCCCACTATTTGGGCTTTACTGCCTCCCGAGCATACACGACCCAATATTAGACGTTGTTGTAATTTTTATGAAACAAAAATGACTAAAGAGATTTGAAAGTGAAGGTGAGAGAGATCTCTAACTCACTAACCAAGCATCTAAACCACTATACCACGTCCTCTTGGATGACTAATGTTGTATAAATTATTAATATCATCATATTAAGTTTATTTTTCTTTAAATAACTCACACATATGCATAAAAATTGGTCTATGACCTTATAAATACAAATTATTTGTTATATATAGATCTTTAATTTTCGTAGTTAACTCACATTTATAAATCGAATTATACACGTACGTTATGCCGTTCCGAATTAATCGACGAATCATGTCCTGTTGACCTAATTTGGGTTTCACAAAATCGTATAATACTTTCATGATGCGTTTGCGTTAAAACGTTTGTCGAATCCCGAATTACTAACTAGGGACAGTAGTATGTTAAGCCAGAAAAAAAAAACAAAAAACAGCAGCAGCATGTTAGATGCTAAAATCTTAGCGGTTACTATTTTGAGTCATGTTAGAAGCACGTGCTTTGGACTTTAGTAAAAGTAGATAGAAAGGTTGACTTCGCTGTGATTTGTGGATCACGAGGAAATGAATTGAACTAAAGCTGTCTACTACAAATTATGAGTCATGCCTTCTTCTTATCTTTCTAGCATCGCTTGATTATCTTGATGAGTCATGCCTTCTTCTTCTTCATCATCTTCTTCTTGATTATTTTCCTTCTTTCCGTAATCTAATCTCTATCCTTAGAGATCTAAAGCTGTCTACTACAAATTATGTTGACTGAGGTGTATGCATCTTCGAGATTTATGTGGAAGATCGACAACGTTTCAAAATTAGACATTCTTGACGGATTAGACTCTGATGTTTTTGTCGTCGGTGGCAGAACATGGTATTCTCTGCTCACAAAAATCACTTCAATTTTGTTTAGCTGGCTTTCATTATCTTTCTTCTGCTCTTGATAGATTAATCATTAATTTTAGCATTTATTTTTACTGTAGGAAAGCACAGATTTATCCTACAGAAAACTTATTGGTGTCCCTTGTCCCTGCTGATGCTGACTCCATCATATTTCCAGAGGATGCAGTTAAGTTCAGTGTTAGCATTACTAGTCAAACAAATGGCCTTGATACAATGAGATCTGGTAATTGCTGCTATTGCATCTGTACATTTGTGTATATGGGGTTACTGAATTGCGGAACTTGACCTTCTGATTTTCTTGTATTTTGCAGAATTGGAAAATGTTTTCGCTGAACAATCTTACTCGGGTTATGGTTCATCATTGGCCTTCTCTTTTAGTGACCTACATGACTCTAGTAAAGGATATATCGTGAATGATAGTTGCGTCATCGAATTTGAGGTTTCGTGCAGTGTGAACAATAAGAACTCGATGGATAGTGATAATGAAAAGGGTGACCCAGACAGTGGTTCAGAGTCAGTGTCTAATGTGCAAACAGATCCTAGTGCTAATAGTAGTGTAGACATAGGGCAATATAGCAGCAAATGTGTGTTTTTTTTGTGAAGCTGGGGAATATGTGACATTGGAGGCTTTGGTATTTTGAAAACACAAGCCTCGTTATATAAAAAGATATGAGCTAAATGTGGTCCAAAGGTATGCCTATCTCATGCGACTCTGTCCCAGTTATGGTTGTCAGAGACTTGATCAGTTCTGTAATTGATATGCACCCATGCCATTTTATGGACTTGTCTACTGAAATGAGGTTTGGGAAAAGAAGATAAAGATGGCTCAGAAATTTGAATTTAACATCAGCTGGTTTCGAGAACGATTTGGGATTGTGAAGAAAGGTGTCTGTGTGTGTGATGCAGAATTTAAGACTGAGTTGCTGGAACTTTGTCAGCCTTTGCGTGCTGCAAAATCAAAGTTGAGCAAGGCAGGATGGGTTGAAGGAGGCAGAGGCTCAATTGATTGCAGTATGTGCGAGAGAATGCATCTTGATTACTCTATTGGTTGATGGAGTGTTTCGAAATTAGAATTAACTAGATGCTGAGTTTTTTTTGAAAGTGTCAAATGTTTGCAAGTCCATACATCTCTATTGTCCGGTTACTGACGGAGTAGGCAACTGATACTGATTTTGTCAATCAAACGAAGATCCTTCTCTCTAATTTTGGATAGTACACCTACATTGACGATTTATATGTTGATGATCTCTTCTCCATTCATGTAATTGCTGTAATTGTTGTAGTATTATATTCAATGTTTTTCTTCCTTCTGAAGTAATTTCTTGGGATACCATTTATAATGACGATTTATCTATTCCTTTTATAAAAAAAAAAAATTGATCCATTCAGCCGTCCTCTAGGCTTCCGCAGGTTCTTGCTCTACTACCAAATTCAGCATATTTGGAGACACTATTTACTCCAGCTTTTATATTCTTGTACAGATGCTATTTTGACACTAATCAGCAACCTCTCCTCCCCAAACTTGTGTATTTTCTCCTCTACTGGCATCACCATAATTACAATTTGGACATATGTAGCACGTACTTGTGAGTGAGTGGTCATGACCGTAATCATGTTTCTGGTCTTCCCAATTCCGTTCATCATGACAGACTTAAGCAAAATTCTCCCCTCTTTCGGGAAAAATACTCACATAAAAAAATAACACCTTTTTGTCCAGTAGGGAAAGGAAAGAGAGTGGTCAAGAGAAGGTCTTCATTAGATGGGATTAGAGTTGTCATATCGAGACAAATTTGCATTTTCAAGAAGGATGAAATTGTTTCAGCTTTTGTCGTGCATTTTGTAGATTCAATGCATTCTTCATGGGAAGTTTAAATGTCAATGGAATAATACTAAGAGGCAAAGATCCAACTCCCAGTCCCAACCCTCTCTCTTGAATTCTGACCATCAAACACTTCACAGTCATACAGAAAAAGTGATACTTTTTCTGAAACGGAACGAAAGTTTCATTTTTTCCGAAACGGGACGAAAGTATCACTTTTCCCGAAACGGAGTGAAAGTATCACTTTTCCCGAAACGGGATATGAAAGTATCACTTTTTCTGAAACGGAAAATTAGTCGATCCATAAATCAAAATATGGTTGCATGATGTGTTATGCATCCTTTGTGGTGGTTGCATAATGGCTATGCATTCAATTTTCGAGAATTGTGCCTAAAATGAAAGTATCATTTTTCTTGAAACGGAGGGGTACATCGTTTTATTAATTGCAACGGAAAATTAGTTGATGCATAAACAAAAAATTTGCTCCATAAAGTATTATGTATCCTTTGTGGTGGTTTGCATAATGGATATACATTTAATTTTCTAAAATTGTGCCTAAAATGATAAATACCTCTGAGTTTTTCGCAAAAACTTTAAATTTAATATTGTTGTTTGTACTCATTGCGTAGAGTTTTTTATAACCTTTACAACGAGATAAAATTTGTAAAATTCCAAGGCACGGATTTTTAGATATGTTATATTAAAGTTTGGTTGCCAATTATACCCCGAAAAGATATGATACATAAGGAGTTATAGAATTGGACTAAAAGGGAGGGACATTTTTGGTTTTTCTACTTAACCATTTCCAATCTTTTTGTGGTAATTGATCACTTAGATTTTACAAAAAAGTAGTCATATAAAGGTCATCCCTCGCTTCGCTCGGTCGGCCCAATAACTCATTGTGTATCATATCTTTTCAGCGGTATAATTGGAAAACAAACTTTAATATAACATATCTAAAAATCCGTGCCTTGGAATTTTACAAATTTTATCTCGTTAAAAGGTTATAAAAAACTCTACGCAACAAGTACAAACAACAATATCAAATTTGGAGTTTTTACAAAAAATTCGGAGATATATATCATTTTAGGCACAATTTTAGAAAATTAAATGTATATTCATTATGCAAACCATCACAAAGGATACATAATACTTTTATATGTAGCAAAATATTGGTTTATGCATCAACTAATTTTCCATTGCAACTAATAAACCGATGGACTCCGTCCGTTTCAAGAAAACTGATACTATCATTTTAGGCACAATTCTCGAAAATTGAATGCATAGCCATTATGCAAACCACCACAAAGGATGCATAACACATCATGCAACCATATTTTGGTTTATGGATCGACTAATTTTCCGTTTTAGAAAAAATAATACTTTCACATTCCGTTTCAGGAAAAATTATACCATCACATCCCGTTTTGGGAAAAGTGATACTTTCACTCCGTTTCGGGAAAAGTGATACTTTCGTTCTGTTTCGGAAAAAGTGATATTTTTTTCCGTACTTTTTCTGAAATGGGGCGAAAGTATCACTTTTTCAAAATGGGGAGAAATTATCACTTTTTCCGAAACGGGGCGAAAGAATCACTTTTTCCGAAACGTGGAGAAAGTATCACTTTTTCCGAAACGAGGTGAAAATATCAGTTTTTCCGAAACGGGGAGAAAGTATTACTTTTTCTGAAACGAGGCGAAAATGTCACTTTTTCTGACACGAGGTGAAAGTATTACCTTTTCTGAAACGGGACGAAAGTAGTCGTGGACAAACTCCATCTTCATATTCTTCTTCGGTCGGCCCTCCCACCGTGGCAACGGTCGTACTAGTATGGCCACTTTTTTGTAAATCTAAGTGATCAATTACCTCAAAAAGATTGAGAATGGTTAGGGCCGAAAAACCAAAAATGTCCCTCCCTTTTAGTCCAATTATTATAACTCTTTTTGTATCCTATCTTTTCAGGGGTATAATTGGAAAGCAAACTTTAATATAACATATCTAAAAATCCGTGCCTTGGAATTTTACAAAATTTATCTCGTTGGAAAGGTTATAAAAAACTCTACGCAACAAGTACAAACAACAATATCAAATTTAGAGTTTTCACGAAAAATTTGGAGGTATTTATCATTTTAGGCACAATTTTAGAAAATTAAATGCATATCCATTATGCAACTACCATAAAAGATACATAATACTTTATGTAGCAAAATTTTGGTTTATGCATCAACTAATTTTCCGTTGCAACTAATAAAACGATGTACTCCCTCCGTTTCAAGAAAAATGATACTTTAATTTTAGGCACAATTCTCGAAAATTAAATGCATAGCCATTATGCAAACCACCACAAAGGATGCATAACACATCATGCCACCATATTTTGGTTTATGGATCGACTAATTTACCATTTCTGAAAAAGTGATACTTTCACAACCCGTTTCAGGAAAAGTGAAACTTTCGCTCCGTTTCGGGAAAAGTGATACTTTCGCCCCGTTTCGGAAAAAGTGATACTTTCGCCCCGTTTCAGAAAAAGTATTGGAAACGGAGTGAAAGTATCACCTTTTCTTAAACCGGATGAAAGTAATCGCAGACGAACCCCATGTTCAGATTCTTTTTCGGTCGGCCCTCCCACCGTGGCAACGGTAATACTAGTTATAACTGGAGATCAATTTTCAAAAAAAAAAATTCTATGCATTTCAATTTGCTATTGCATCTAGACATTTGTGGATATAAATGGGTTATTGAATTGAGGAACTTAACCTTGTGATTTTCTTGTATTACGCAGAATTGGAAAATGCTTTCACTGAACAATCATATTCTGGTTATGGTTCATTGGCCTTCCCTTTTAGGGAACTCCATGACTCTAGTAAAGGATATATCGTCAATGATAGTTGCGTCATCGAATTTGAGGTTTCGTGCAGTGTGAACAAGGAGTCGATGGATAGAGATAATGAAGAGAGTGACCCAGACACTAGTTCAGAGTCAGTGTCTAACATGCAAACAGATCCTTTTTTTTTTTTTTTTTTTGATCGGTCAATAGGAAAATTCATTGAAAATAGGTACTTAAGGGAGGTACCTCAACCCAATAAATACAACTGAAAAAAAGAAGGAAACCGAAAGAGGATTCGGTCACCCAAGGAAGAAAAAGAACCAAAAAAACAAAGTATAAAGCTCATGATCTTACTTTTGAAGATCCTAATCAACGAGAATGATAGAAATTTGTGTCCCACAATGCTATTACCGTGTTGGCCGTTAATCCTAACATTTTAGTGTTAGACTCCGCCCAAAAGAAAGCTTGAATCTTGATATCTCTAGTCAAACTTGCCAAATTTCTCTTTTTGTTGTTGAAGATCCTTGCATTTCTTTCATTCCAAATGCACCACCATATAGCTACCGGTAAATTGTTCCAAATGCGATTAAGACGCTCGTCACCCCATTCATGCTTCCAAGTTTTTATAGTTTTGGCGATATTAGTGTTGTAGTTCCATCGGAAACTACATCCTTCGGCAAAGTATGTCCAAATTCTCTTCGTTCTCCAACAACCGTAAAACAAATGAGCACTTGTTTCATCTTGCTCCTCACAAAACCTACAACCTATTCACATTAATACCCCTTCTACTTAATTCATCGGTCGTCATCAATCTTTCATGATAAAGAAGCCAAAGAAAGAAATTTAGCTTACATGGGTAAGACCGACTCCAAATAACCTCATTCGGGAAATTTATGTCACCAATTTCCATAAGCGAGGTAACCCCATTCTTGACCGTGTAGGTATCCGACGTACTATTTTCATCAACCATCCATAATCTAGAATCTAAAGACCCTTCTTGGATATTCACCGTATCAAGTAACGTGTTTATGGAGACAATCTCCCTCATTATGGTTTGAGCATACCTCCTTCGAGTCATAAACTTTCATTTGATTATGTTACTCGAGATCTCATATAAACGAGCTACAACACACCCCTTGGTTCTTGAAGCTTCATAAGCTAATGGAAATCTATTGCATAAAACACCATTTCCAAGCCAAAGATCTTCCCAAAATCTTGTCTCATTCCCCATTCACCGATCTTAAATCTAACATGTTTGTTGAAATCTTCAAGCTCACCATAAATATTATGCCACAAACTAACACCCTTTGGCCCTTTAGGTTGTATAGTTTCCCAACCGGTTGAAGTTTCACCAAATTTTTCCGCAATAATCTTTCTCCAAAAAGCTATTTTTTCCGTTCCAAATCTCCACAACCACTTTTTAAGAAGCGCCGAATTCATATGTTTGGACTTCCGAATTCCAAGTCCACCATGTTCTTTAGATTTTCCGACCGTGCTCCACCCAATGTTGTGAATTCTTTTCTTGTTAGAATCATCATCCCAAAGAAAATTTCTTACTATTCTATCAAGTTTTTTTTGTGATGGAGCAAGAAGTAATGTAGACATAGGGGAGATCCTATCAAGTTTTTACATGCAAACAGATCCTAGTGCTAGAAGTAATGTAGACATAGGGGAGCATTCTGGTCAACCCTTCAAGGAAGCGCAACAACATACCAGCGAAGGGGTCTTTTTTTTTTTTTGTGAAGCTGGGGAATACGAAGACTTCGGTATTTTGAAAATGCAAGCCTCATTTTATTAACAGATACTCCCTCCGTTTCATTTTAGACGATGTTTTAGAATTATTTTTTTGTTCCATAATACTTGAAGGTTTTCATACTTTTCCACAAAACTTCCAATAACACCATAACATTTTATCTTGGAACTATAAGTCTATTTTTAAGTGTCCTAATACCAATTAATGTTTGAAGACCTTTCTTAAGGGTATAGATGGAAAATCTCCATACCTCTCTAAAAACTCCAAAAACATCATCTAAAGTGGAACGGAGGGAGTATGAGCTAAATATGGTCATATCCCTTCGACCAAAGTTATGCTCGTGCGATTCTGTCCTAGTTATGGTTGTCAAAGACTTGATGTCTTGATGAGTTCTATCATATGCACCAATGCGGTTTTACGTTTTATGGACTTGTCTTGGGGTTTGGGAAGAGAAGATAAAGGTGGTTGAAAATTTTGATTTTCACATCAGCTGGCTTCGAGAACGTTTTGAGGCTGTGAAAAAAGTTTCTCTGTGATGCAGAAATGTAAGACTGAGTTACTGGAGCATGGTCAACCTTTGCGTGCTGCGAGATCAAAGGTGAAGAAGGCAGAGGATCAATTGATTGCAGGAAGAGAATGCATCTGCTGGATGACGCTCGTAAATATCAGATATGTAAATGTATATCTAGAAAATCTAATGTTTGATGGAATGTTGAAATTAGAATTAACTAGGTGCTGATTTTTTTTCAAGGTGTCAAATGTTATTGCAAGTCCATACATCTCTGTTGTCGGGTTATGCAACTGGTACTGATTTTGCCGGTCCTTCGCTCCAATTTTGGAATAGTAGACCTGGATTTGTAGGAACGACCAAGAAATGATTACATCTCAAATGTTTTAACTAAAGAGTGGTTGCGAAAAATAATCACGGAGTATTAGAGAAGTGATGTAGCGAATGACGTCAGCTTAGTCATAAGGAAAGTGTGAAGATTCTACTAAGATAGGGATTACCTTGCGAAGAAAACCCTTGTAAACTTTGCGAGAACAACGCAGATCAGATCCGAAAATAAAGGCCGGATTAGCTGTCATCCACTATGTAGTATCCTATATAAAGGACCAAGCAAAGTCGAGATGAGGGAGATCTTTTAGAGAGTTGGAGGAGAACAAATAGGAGAGAGAAAGTCCAGAGTTATTTTGATTTCCTTGTATTCATATTATTTTTTTAAGATTCGTCAAAAATATAAATAAAGCATTGTTAATTGATCATGGAATTTGGTTAGAATAGTGTATAATCTTGGAGGGGTGTGGTTGTAGGAAATCCTGCAACCACATATTGGCGCTAGAAACATGGAAGAGATTTGAGGAAGGTTTTAAGAAATTGGTGAAGAATTTGTGAAATTGGTAAGAGATCCATAAAATGAAAAGATGGTAAGGAGAAGCATAAGAATTGCAGGAACGAGGAGAAAGGAAATGAGAGAATCTTCTAGGATGGGAGCAAGAAATGAAGGAGAAGAACGAATTCAACTCCCAATTCAGCAGACATCAATACAAGGTGGAAACATTGATTACGATAAAGTCAGTGTACACACATGGAGGACAGACTCAACAAAGGGAATTGAAGAAACACAACAATTGAGGTGAGTAGAAGGAGGAATAATCCATGGAGAAGAGGGGAATGAAACACTAGAGACACTAAGACAGAGGATATTTGAAGAAAGGAGGTTAGAGGCAGAAGAACATGCAAATTTAACACGACAAAATCATGAGTTGAGAATGGAAAATATAAGGTTACAAAATACAAGGTCAAGAAGTACTACAAGATCAAATTCAAGATCAATTAGAAGAGAAGCAAGATGAGATTTGCTTGAAGTAGGTGCAGTTGAGAATATTCAAGAAGATATGCAGAATCCTGGTGATGGACATCGTGAAGAGAGAAAAATAGCTGAAGATCGTTATATTCAACGTGGAGAAAATTATCATATTGAACAAAATGATAGAGATCAGAGAGATGAGCAACGTCATGGACGAAGTAACCAGGATGGTGAAGAAAACCGGGAGGACGGAAGAAGGATATTGTATGGGAGAGAAGTACAAAGGAATCGACAAACAATGGAGGATGAGATTGAGAGGCGAAATGCAGAACAAATGCGTATAGCGTGCGAAAGAGAAATAAGAAGGGCAGAAATTGAAGAACAAGAGTTTCAGGAGGCTATACGTCATAACAATCATGATAACCGGGAAAGAAGGCGCGAACGGATTCGCAACAACGATAATATTAATGAAGAAGAAGATAGAACACGAGGAAGGATTGAAAGGCGAGAAAGAGAAATAGCGAGGAATGAACCAGAGCGCAGAGGAGAGGATGAAAGACGCAACCATGTGCGAATACATGAAAGAGATGAAAGTGAAGATCGCAGAGAGCGGCGAGAAGAAGAGGATGAAGAGGAATTACAAAATATCGCAAGGCAAGATAAACATGAACGTAGGAGAAGAGAAGCAAGATTAAAGAGACCAATGGACCAAGGGTCAAGCACGAATGAACAAATTTTAAAAGAATTGGCAGAGATGAGGGGAATGCTCGAATAGAAGAGAATGAGGTAGAATACAATTGGATGAAGCAATAGAGGAAGTCGCGAAGACGCCGTTTACACAAGAAGTACAAATAAGGGGAATACCGCCAAAATGCAACTTACCTACATTAACCAGCATCTTTGATGGGACAACTTGTGTCGTTCAACATATCAAAGCTTACGTGAGATGCATGTTGTAATGGGAGAACCATGACGTTGTGTTGTGCAAATACTTTGCATCAAGCTTAACGGGAGAGGCATTAAAATGGTTTGAAGGATTGCCAAAGGATACCATAGCATCTTTTAATCAACTAAAATGGTGTTCTTAGGAGCTTACATAAGTAACAATTCATTGCGCCCCGGTATTGAAGATGTATTTGGATTGAAACAAAGAATTGGCGAAAGTTTGAAGCATTTAACTATGAGGTGGAAGACAATGTGTAGTAATATGGCTGGCCGAGTGGATGAGAGATATCTTATTTTATCATTCATTAATGCAATGTTCGCAACAAATATGTTGTACGTTCAAATATTTAGAATCAAGAATACTATCACAATGACTGAGTTGCGAGAGTCCCAAGAGGAATACATTGCTCTTGAGGAGAGACAAAATGAGATAGAGTTGTACCCAGTTGCGAATACAAGCTCAACAATTGCGAATGCCAGCTAATTGCCCAGATTAACAAACACAGTGGCGAGTACTTCGCAAGCTTTGAAAAAAGAAATGGAAATCGAAGGTCAACAAAAGTTGGTTGCGATGGGAAGTCGAGATCAAGAAGAGTTCTAGAAAGAGAGGAGGTTCTATAATCGTAGTGGAAACAACAATATCCAGAGACTTGACCAACCTCAAGAAACTTATGGAGGACAGAAAAATAACTATCAAAGAGGACCAGGATCTAACAGGGTAGTATGGGAAGAAATAATAATGCCTCCTTTAAATGGTAGTGTGGAAAAGATATGGGAAGCCATAATTTTGATGGAAAATATCCCATCACCTTGGAACATGGGAAAGGAGCCACCACCAAAATATAGAACTCATGAATTATGTTCATATCATCACTTTCATGGACATTCCACAAATGATTGCAGAAATATAAAGAGAATTATCCTTAAAATGATAGACCAAGGAAAGTTGGATCATTTTCTGATAAGACAATCGCAACCTTTACCATTACCACCACTACCAGAAGATCGCAGAGCAAATGGAGCGAAAAGAGAAGATACATTTTTAATTGAAGTCGGATCGAAAGCAAAAAACTTATTATGTATTTCTATTGTACATTCATACAAAACAATATAGGATTTTCATGATAATGTTCTGAGCAGAGTGTTCGCAAGAGATGTTGACGGTAGAGAAATTATGAATATTGCGAAAGTCTCACCACTAAAAGAATGGAAGAAACAACCTATTTCCATTACAGCTAAAGAAATTCCCGAAGGAAGAGAAATGCATGATAATCCTTTAGTGGTAAAGTTAGACATCAACCCGAAACCAAAGGAAGATGAAGATGATGAAGCTGAGGATTCATGGGCGATCAATAGAATATTGATTGATACTGGAAGTTCTTTAGACATTCTATTTTACCATACCTACAAAACTATAGGGGGGAAAGGATGAAGATTTGATACCTTCGACTTATAAGATTTATGGTTTTAATGGTACTGCGAACAAGCCCAAGGGAGAGATTACCATGCGAATTCCTTTGAAGGGATTATCTTCCAAAATTTTGTTCTGTGTTGTTGATGTAGAGTCACCATATAATGTGTTGATTGGTCGACCTTGGATGCATGGGATTCTGGGAGTAGCTTCAACCTTCCATCAATGCATTAAGTTTCCTCATCCTAGTGGTGTTGGAATTATAAGAGGAGATTGGGTTGAAGGGAGAAAATGGCATGCAATCGATGTAGAAAAATGTGAAGAGAGAGTAACTAAAAAGATCAACTGGAAGCACAACGTCAGAGAGAAGCAAAGAGGCAAACGATTGATGGTAGACGCAGTGGAACATGGAAGAGAATGGATTTATGCGAAAATAATGGTTGCTGAGAATGATCATCAGCGAATGTTTCGCAAAGGAGAGTTAGTATTACTTTTACAGCCTATTTTTCAGAAAAATGATGGAGATGAACATGCGAACAGATGGGAATGTCCATGCACAGTAACAAGGGTGCTTGAAGAAGGAAAGTATGAATTAGAAGGAGTGAAAACTGCAGTGTATGACGAAAAATATCTGCAGAGGTATGGTATAAGAGATGGTGATGACCCAAAACCAATAAAGGATGTTTTGCGAAATATGATCATCAATAGTGTGCGAGAACTTAAGGAAGCACAAACACAAGGTGACAAAGGTAAGAAGCTCAAAATGTGAAATAAGAATGAAATTGATGAAGTTGGGCAAAGGAGAAAACAAAGTTGAACGCAAAAGGTGTATTCAAAAGAAGGAAAAGAATGAAGACCTGCGTTAATTTCGCAAAAATTATATTCAAAAAGAACGAAAAATGCGATGATTTCGCAGAAATACTTTAATCGAAACAAATATGCGATAATTTCGCAAGATTTATGAATTTTACAAAGAAAATAAAAGAAAATATGAGAATAAACAAAAAAGATAGAGGCACCCAACTTTGGCGTACACCCTAGTTCGCGAATAAAATTTCGCAAGAGGCAAATGTTAGACCTAAAGTGCGTCATTGAAGGGGAGACCTATTACATGGCTCAGGGAAAGGTTACACCGCCCCGGAACTGGGTCATGGAGACTTAGGGTTTTTAAACCCATTCAGGAGAGGCGCCGTGATTCGCAACTTAAGCTTATGACTTAGGTGGGCGACTAAGGTAAGAAGGTCTCTTCTAAGGAGTGCAGAACTCGATCAAGGCATCGAGGTACATGGTTGAGCCAAGAGTGCCTGGGGTGTTTGAAGCGTCTCGGCCATTCTTGGCAAGTCTTGGCTATGATGCACTCGGCCCGAAGAAAACTACACTTAGGGTGCGGTCTTGTAACCATGAGCCATATCGGCGAAGGTATAAAAGGCCGCGAAAATAACTGGTTGTTTTAAAGAGATCGGATGGGAGGAGCCAACCTTGTATGGTAGAGGTACGCCTCCTTGAAGGGGCAACCAGGGGGATGATAAGGGAGGCACCCTCCATTAGGGAGCTGATAAGTGTCTAAAGACGCAAATGTCATGATACTTTTTACTCATGGGAGTATTAAGACTTGTCATATTTGAGCAACGATCCTGCAGAGGTAACAATACTAGAAAAAGATAAGACGAGATCAATGGGTCGATGCACGAAAGTGTAAAGACGTCCTGTGATTTCGTCGCAAGACGGCAATGTCATGGGGCTTTATGTTCGCAAGAATATTCAGGCCTGTCATATTGTCTCATGAAAAATATCCTGCTGAGGCAAAAATACAAGAAAATGATAAGGCAAGATCAATGGGTCAATACATGAAAATGTAAAGACGTCCTGCGATTTTGTCGCAGATATAAAGAGTGGCAAAATAAGACCTTTACTTAGGAAGGAAAAATAAGACCACACAAGAGAATAGTATTGAATGGAATTTTGGGAATTTCCCAAGATACGTATGATAGAGAATTTATCATAGCGAGATTTCGCAGAAAAATATAAATAAGATTGCGAAAATGACGCACAAAATCTTGTACAACATTGCGGCATGATTAATCTCTCATTTGAAAACAAATAACAGAGGCAAGTATGGGAATGCTTAACAGAGGCAAATGTTATTTGCTTCCACCTGATAGATTAATGCATATATGTTGATTATACTAATCTTTGATTGTTGTTGCGAACAAGGGTTGCTTTTCTGATATATATGCAGGTAAAACAAGAAGCATATAACTTATATTGAGAAATTTTGGAAATTAGAAGAGATCGCAATGACAGATTTACATAAAGATCAAAGAATAAAAGATGTACAGATGTTACAAAAAGACGAAAAGTTATCGAAGAAAAGGGCAATTATTTCTTGATTGATGCTTCTTACTCATCAATATCTTCTTCAACTTCTTCTTCTTCTTCTTCACTATCGTCACTATCCGAAATGTCTGGAAGTGATACATTCGAAGGAACTTCATCCAAGAGGCAGGGATACATAGAGTGGGAAATGCGGTTATCATTGCATACCTTCATAATAGTTTGATTGCGAAAGTTAAGAATGTCATTCTGGAAGTTGGTAACGGTGAGCTTCAACTGATTCTTGAGCCGTTGGCATTTATCATTGCGAGTAGATAAATCTTCTGCGAGTTCCATCTTTTCTCGCTTCAAGAGATTTAGTCCAGTCTCCAATTCTTCAATTCTTTTGCAAAAATCCTTCTCATCCTCTGCGAATAAACAATAACATATCAATAACTCAAACAAAGTTTATGAAAAAAGAATAACCAGTAAGAAAGTAAAGTTAACAACCTTCTCTGTTAGAGATCATATCTTTGATCAAGGATGAATGATCAGCTTGGAGACTAACGTTTACACCTAAATTATTTCTGGCATCATCTAAGATTTTCGCAGCCCAATCGAATTCATCATCATTAGTTATAAGAAGACGAGAACGAACTTGGTTTTCCCTTTCGACAAAAATGGTATTCTTATGGTTAACTTCATCTCTTTCAAGTTGGATTTCGAGAAGGGTTTTATGAAATTTTTCTAAAGCTTGAGCACCTTGACTAGTGATGCGATCTTTATCATCTATAAGATCACTGATTTTAACTCTTAGCTTGTTAATCTCATCTTTGGAGTCAAGATAGCAACGTTTTAAGTCGTGAGCTAATTTCAAACTGCCTCTATGGTCAATTTCTAAGAGATGGAATTTGGATCTGAGTTCGTTTAAGGAAAGAGAATTTGTTTTTATCATTGGCATAACTATTTAAAGAAATATTAAGACGTTCGAGAAGGGTATCATCATCCATAGTGTGCGGAAAGGTGCGAAGAAAGGTGGCTTCATCAGAAAGACCGTAAATGTCTGCAAAAATGATTAATCAAATAAGGGAAAAACTATGGGAAGAGGATTAGAGGAGAAGAAGAAATACTACTTACCATAAAGTTGGTCATTCGTTTGTTGAAGGCTGGATATTTTATTTTGTTGAGTGGAGGAGTCTATCTCTAACTGTTTGTTCTTCTTGCGAAGTTCAACGATCTCAGCTTCTAGTTCTTCATTTGTGCCGCGAGATTCCTCTGCCATCTTATTAAGCTTGGATTTCTTCTTTTCAAATCTCTCACATCTTCTAACTAAGTCAGAGGCAACTGCATAAGAAGCCTTCCCGACTGCGAAAGAATAAAAAGAAAAATCAAGGTAAGGTATAAATCTTGGATTATAATTAACAACGAGTTAGAGGAATAAAGGTTTACTGAATACCAAGCTTAGTTTAGAAAACTTGGTGTAACAGATCTAGAAACACCGTGAAGGGATTCATTATCATCTAAAAGAGGGGCGTCACAGATATTCTCAAGAGCACGACAAGTGTTAGTTAAAGGGATGTTGCCTATCCCTTGTAGAGAATCAGAGAATATGCCAGACAATTGCGTCATAGATGATTCAGGAGAAGAACTCTCGTTTGCGAAAGAAGTTTCGAATTCTTCATCCATGCTTTCATCTGATTGAAGATTTGAAGGAGAGAGAGAGCGAAATCTTCGTTTCTTTGAAGATGGGACAGTTGATTTCTCCTTGCGAAGAGTACCTTTATCCTTGCCTGTAATTTTCGCAACCTTGATAGGTTCTTTAGCTTCTGGAACAATTCCTATTTCAACCTGCATACACACATGAAATAAGAAATAGAGGCAACAATATTGTTATAATAATGCAAAAGAGTATTTCTTACTTCATCCGTGATCGCACGCAATGCTGTTAAGACGCTTGCTTTCCGAGATTTGTTGTAATATTTTGTCAGCTTCATAATCTAAAATTTCGCAAGATAAGAAAAGAATGGAATAGGAATAAATGGAGAGTCACATACTGAGCGAAGTTTAGAAGCATACCTCTGCATTCTTTTCGGGCCACTTAAATACCCAGGGTTGATATGCAGCGAGATTTTCAGGTAGCATGATAGAACCAGAGATGTAAGGTCCCTTCAGAGTCAATAGGAAGACACATCATTTGTCATCTTTTGATTGGCGTGGAGTTTTGTTAGTGCCAGAATGCCAATCAATATCTTGCATTAGCATCTTTTCGCTAGCAACATTTTCTTTCTTCTTCAAGCGAACCCCCCAGCGAGTGCTTTCTTTCTTCATAGTGATTACTTCATAATTCTCAAAGAAACTCTCCACAGTGTATTTCTCAGGGATGATTTCTAAGTCAGCAAATTTAGGATCTCTAAGTTTCGATGGGTAAAGAGATCCCAAGCCTGCACCACGATAGGCAAACTCTAGTATAAGTCGGATGCAGTCTCCACACAGTTGATAGATGGCTCGCGAAAAATTCGCATGGGAAAGGATCTCGTAAAACAATTGGAAAACTAGGATTATAAAGAGGGATAGGAAGACCAGCAAGGAGTTGGCCGAGCGAGACTATAATTTCTTCATTGCTACACTGATGATCAGAAAATAATTTAGCAGAAAGAATGGATTTAGGGCCATGATCGGGAACGGTATACAATGTAAAACCCTTCTCTATAAAGTCTTTTTGAATTACTTCAAATTCACTACCATATTTACGACCACTTGGAGACATTTTTGAGTATGGGAATAGAGAAGAAGAAAAGATTTAAAATTTTGCAGTAGCAGAAGCGGAACTTGCGGAAGTACAATGAAGAAACGTTGCAGAGAAAATAAAAAGGCAAGTAAAAAGAAAGCAAAAGAAGACAAAGAAGGATATATATATAGAGGAAGGAAATCTCGAAACATAAACTCATTAATGCGAAGAGATGATATGAACGGTTAAGAAATGACGGTTACTAAAGACGTGTCAAGAAATGAATGGTAAAAGAAACACGTATAATTTATTTCGCGGGAATCAAGGAAGGTTGTCGGTGGAAAAGAATATGGAAAAATGAGAGGTTGCGGCATTTAGAGATACAAATTCTCATATCATTCTCTTCTTCGCAGAGAAGACATGAGAAGAGGCAAGATGTAGGAACAGAATCTCGCAACAGTTACATCTCAGCGAAATTTTAACTAAAGAGTGGTTGCGAAGATAATCGCAGAGTATTAGAGAAGTGATGTAGTGAATGACGTCAGCTTAGTCATAAGGAAAGTGTGAAGATTCTGCGAAGATAGGGATTACCTTGCGAAGAAAACCCTTGTAAACTTGCAAGAACAACGCAGATCAGATCCGAAAATAAAGGCCGGATTAGCTGTCATCCACTATGTAGTATCCTATATAAAGGACCAAGTAAAGTCGAGATGAGGGAGATCTTTTTGAGAGCTGGAGGAGAACAAATAGGAGAGAGAAAGTCCAGAGTTATTTTGATTTCCTTGTATTCATACTATTTCTGTAAGATTCGTCAAAAATATAAATAAAGCATTGTTAATTAATCATGGAATTTGGTTAGAATAGTGTATAATCTTGAAGGGGTGTGGTTGTAGGAAATCCTGTAACCACAGGATTGATAGTGATGATTTTTCTTCCTTCTATATTCATTTATGGGGACTTCATTTATAGTGATGATTTATCTACTCGCTTTACATTTAAAAAACAAATGATCGGTAAGGAAGAACTTCAACTCATTATAATGTGGAGCAAAAACAGATACATGAGTATTAGGAATTAAGCGGGTAGTAAACGGTCCAACCCCATTATAATTTATTACAAAGGACATGGCAAAAATCAACAGACAGAAAAACGAAACAAACAAAGAAAACCAAACACCTTACCGGACCAACAAGGCACAAAATACTATCCCACATCCCACTCTACGGCAACATTTATTGACGGTTGTTCTCTTAATTTAATCCTCCAACACTTCCAACTTCTCTAGTTAGTTCTGCACTGGCAATTTTAACATTACGTATGTTCTTGTACTTTCTTCCACTGATTGTAGGACGTACATGTACAGTGTATCTCTCATATGCTGATCTTGACTTGTACACTGCTGATCTTGCTAAAGCAGGATTTGCAACTGCAAATATTTATAAAAATTGGCTTATAATTAATTTCACTTTAACTAAAATCGTAAAAACGTGGGAGAAAGGATGGACATGGACGGATGGACCATTTAAACCTTTCCTATTTCAATGATAAAAAAAAGTTGCCTATCATTGGATTTTCACGTAAGGATAGCTCAGCATAGAATTGTTATGTGCTATGCACTTTTTACGTAGACGTTATTTGTAAAACAATCATGTTAATTATTGAATAAGTAGAAGACGGTACAAGTAGAGGTATAAATTGGGCACAAGACGAAAGCACAAAGGCACTTAAAGACAAAGACGCTAAAATTTGAGCTCAAATTTCACCCAAAGACGTGACTTAGCCTCAAGACGCACACAAAGACGTTAGTTAAATGGGACGTCTTGGGTTTGACTAATTGGCACAAAGCACAAAGACAAAGACGCGACACACTGGATAAGCACGTGGCCCAAATTTTCAAAGACAACACGTTAAGAGAGCACGTCGTAACATGTACAAATACACCATATAACAAGGCATAGTGTTATAAACCATTGTTTATTTACTAAGATGGCCCTTTGGGTCAACACACTTTTGTGTGAGGGGGAAGACCTAGACTATGGCATGGTTGCCTTTCCCGTACACGCACGCCGCCGTCCGTCCGGTCGGGCGGGCCGGGCTCGGGCTCGGGTGTGGGTGTGAATGTGGGCATCCACTATACAACCAAAATTTATACAACTCCCCCTTAGATGACCGTCATGTTGAATTAAATTGCCTCACTAAAACCTCGCCAGTAAAACCCAATGGGAAAAAACTTGGACAAAGGAAAAAGAGCACAAATATCAACATTTTGAAATAAAATAAATGGCATGTTGCCTCGTTAAAACCTGTCAGAAACACATGGGAAAAAACCAAACGAAGGGAAAAGAGTACAACTTTTGACGATTTATGGATGCTAACTCATCTTTATGAGTATTACAGGATAACATGCATCAAAATAATAACTGTCTATTCAAAGACGAGGTTTATGCTAGCATAATTCTAACTAATCGCAGATTTAATAAAGAAAAGAAAATAGAACTTATGCTTTGCAAAATCGTGGATTTTGGTGTTTTTAAGGACTTTTAAAAAGTTGATTGATGATATAGGTCTTTTGAGAAGTCCTTAAAAACACCAAAATCCACGATTTTGCAAAAGATAAGTTCTATTTTCTTTTCTTTATTAAATCTAGCTAGAATTATGCTAGCATAAACTCGTCTTTCGATAGACCAGAGTTATTATTTTGATGCATGTTATCCGTAATACTCATAAAGATGAGTTAGCATCCATAAATCGTCAAAAGTTGTACTCTTTTCCTTCGTTTCAGGTTTTTTCCCATGTGGTTTCCCGACAAGGTTTTAACGAGGCAACATGACATTTATTTTATTTCAAAATGTTGATATTTGTGCTCTTTTTCCTTTGTCCAAGTTTTTTCCCATTGGGTTTTATCAAGTAGGTTTTAGTGAGGCAATTTAATTCAACATGACGGTCATCCAAGGGGAGTTGTATAAATTTTGGTTGTATAGTGGATGCCCACATTTGATTAAAATAAATCAACTTAATCATCTCCTAAGAATTTGGATTTCCTTCTAACAAATACGATTTTTGTTCACGTATGATAAGGTATTCATATCTTGGCACTTTGTTGAAGAAACTACATCAACTATTTCTCGCAAATCATCTCCAAGTAATCAAGAATCCAAGACACAAGTACTTAATGTATTTGAAAGAAGCATGCAGACTCGAGGACACTACTATTAGAAGACTAACACAAAAGAAGACTTCATCAACTCGGCAAATTTCTCACGAAAGCATTACTATCTCTAGCATTCAAGAAATTCGCTTCATCGAAATTGGGAAAGTGTCGACTCAAGATTTGCAAGCCAAGACTTAATCAAATTTATCGGGGGAGTATCAAATTAGAAGGTATTTTACCTGACTATCACGTTGTACTCTTTTTCCTTCATCAAGGTTTTTCCCCACTGGGTTTTCCTTGTCAAGGTTTTAATGAGGCAACATATATACATGTCCAACAATATTCTAAGTTTTCTCACAATTGTACACTTTTCCCTTCGATCGTGTTTTGTCCTTTGGAATTTCCCGACAAGGTTTTAATGAGGCAATTAGCTTAGCCACGGTGGTCATCGTGGGAGTGTTATAAACCATTGTTTATTTACTAAGATGCCCTTTGTGTCTAAGTTTAGGGTTTACATATCTTGGACACCAAGTCTTCTATCTATATAAATAGAGGCTTAAACATTGTATCGTACACATCTAATAAGATTTTCTCTCATTCTTCGTCTCTACTTTGTGTCTTTCCTTCTCTATTTTCTATTCACAATACATAGAACATCACATTTTTTGTATATTTCACAAAAGAGTCACTATTCTAGCTAGTTTTCAACATGTTATGTTGGCTTATTTATAAAAACACATATAATACCTTAATATTTGGAAAATATATTTCAATATCGTTGTTATAATGTCGTCACCTATATTTAACTAGAACATTAATGTACATGACAATAATCCAATTTTATATTTGATGGGCTATTTCTTTTTATTGAATAAACTTGTTAATTTTTCTTGAAATAATTTCAAATGATATGTTGTCTAATTAAATTTTTTGTGATAATGTCCACTTAATGTATACATTAAGTGATTTCAAATTGTTTATAACACGTGTAGCCGGACGGCACAAAGACGACATGTTTATTCGTGTGTTTTGCCCATGGGCATGTGCTGTGCCTAGCTTTTGACTAGTAAAGCACAAAGACGACACAAAGACGTTTAAATCGTTGGCACAAAGACAAAGACGGCACATGGCACGTGAAGCACGCGACTTCGTGTGCCGGGCTGTGCCGGGCCGGCACGTTTTACACCTCTAGGTACAAGTAATTGATTATATTTATATACTTACGTGTATCCAACAATTTTTGCTCCGAATCCTCGGATGAAACCATGATGATCATGGCAAAGAAAAATACCACGAAAAAAATGATAATATAATTTCTCGCCATTCTAAAATTCCTCGCAGTCTAGCTTCTAAAGAAAATATGCTTAAAGATTTTGATTGTCATAATGAGATCCAACCAAGTGTTCTATTTATATCATTTGCTCTTACTTCAGCTGGAATAATGACAGCGGCTCAGTTGCTGTCACAAAAGATCATGCAAAGCACATCTAACACTAATACTCGACAAGGTCTTTGTAAGTATTTGCGAGATGGGAGACTACTCTCTGCACGTTCTCTGTATGGTACAATGATCTCTCTTTTATTTTTCAAAAAACCATAAATTTCTTTATACAATATAAGTAGCCCAAAGTCGCCACAGGGTGCTGCCACAATCATTTTAGATTTTTGGTTGAACCACATCATCACCATTATTTATGTCATTGTGGTGTTACTAAACCTTTTCACACAAAGTTGTCCAGTAAAGGATATATCGGGAATGATAGTTGTGACATTCGAAGGATAATGATGTCAAAAAAAATAAAAAATTAAAAAAAAGTGATCCAGACAAAGGGTCCTCTTATCTTGTATACCCGTATACAGGATAAGAGTGATTAATTAATTAATATTTTGCATTGAGCGTGGAGAATTTTTGGGAGATCTTCACTTTTTTGGAAGTACAAAATTATTTTATCCCAGACACGTATATTCCGTTTTTACCCCTTCATTGTTTGTATCTTCCATTACTCTAATCCCAGCCATATTTTACTTTTATCCTTTTTAATCAGACACAAAAATTAGAAGAAGAATATATCTCCATCCAAATCAAAGGAATCGATCAAAAAAATTCTAAAATAATTTTTCTTCTTTAGAATCTTAAAAAATAAAGTTAACTATTAATAATTATTATTACATGAAACTAGTTGGAAGCCTAACAAGCTAAGCTCCAACGACATACTACTACATTAATTGAACAAAGTTGATGTGCTAGTCTACCAGCTGGGCCTCATGGGAAACCTTGCCAAGGGGAGCCAAACGGCGAGAGGGGGCGAGATTGTGTCACAAGGGGGCAAATTAACACTACCTTCCATGTTAATTCCTCGCAATATTACGCCATTGGGGACTTGAACCCTGGACCTCCTGGAGCGCATTAAACTTTGGGGAACGGGGATGACCAGCTGAGCTAGTAAAAAAAGGGGAAAAAGATAACCCGAATCTTCTTTGACCGTATTTTTTTGCTTTTTTTATTTATTCATCTTCTCAATCAAGCTGGTAAAATAATAATGGGTATGCTTGAATCAGTGAAAAATTAGCTTTTCGATGTGCTTTATGTTATAAATTGTATAACGATCTTTTGCTTACGCCAGGAAAAAATGGGGTAAAAGAAGTTACAGATCTCATAAAAACAAAGAACTGAAGAAGGAAAAATAGAGAAGGAAGGACTACATAGAACAAAGAAGAAGGAAGAAATCACATAAATAGGGAGAATAAATAGGGAGAAAAACCGTATCATAAAAGAAGAAAGAGAGGGAAAACTTTGACTTCCTTTCTATACGAGGGTAATTTTAGGAACAAATATCTCGTAACCACAAAACAAAACGTTTTGGTTTGACCGATATATATCTCAAATCCCTAAGATAAAGGTGGTCATTAATTGTTAATTTGGTCACTCTTATGTATACAAGATAAGAGGACCCCCAAAAGATGGTGAAAGTAGTATTGATAACCTTTGAGGAAGGGCGATATAATTTCAAAGGTAGTTTAAGTGAAGGTGTGGAATTTGAAGACATGGGAGGCTTCAGTATTTCGAAAACAGATATGGTCATATCCCTTCGTCCAAAGTAATTCCAATCTTGTCTTATTCTTCCCTAGTTTTGGTGGTGGTGAAAAACTTGATGAGCTCTGTTGTCAACTGAAATTGTAGTTGCAGGAAATCCTACAACTACACTCCACTATATTTAGACAAGGTTCTAAGTGATCATAATGGATTTTTTTTATTATTTATCAAGATCTATATTTGGTTACAAGATATTACAATGACTTTACTTGATCTCCAAATAAACTCTCTCTCCTAACACACACTAAAGATCTCTCTCCGTGATGATAACTTCTTCCCCTTATATAGGATTTTACATAGTGGATGACAGCTAAGAGATCTACTATTTTCGGAATCACTGTGTGTTACATTCGCTCATGTACACTCACTCATTCTCGCACAGTTTACACTTCGCATAGATCATCACACTATACTCGTGACTTTGCTGACATGCATCATCCAATACGTCATCTCGATTTTACCATGTGCGATAGTCCTAGCTTACGTTAGATAATCTTCACTTCGCATATTTATTGATATGTGTGATATTCCACTCCTACAGAAATAATTGACGTTTGGGAGGAGATCGATAAAGATGGTTAAGAAGCTAAAATTTAACATCAGCTGGCTTCCATAACGTTTTTAGACTGTGAAAAGTGCGTCTGGGATGCAGAAATTTAAGACCGACTTGCTGGAGCATGGTCAACCCCTGCGTGCTGCAAATATGAAGGCCGGAAGAAATATGTTAAAGAAGGTAGAGGTTCAACTGACTGCAGCAAAGGATTACGTGCGAGAGAATGCATCTAGATTACTCTCAGAATCAGATATGGAAATGTATCTCGAAATGGGTGAAAATCTACTGTTTGATGAAATGTTTGAAATTTGAATTACAGTAAAACATCCATAAAATAATAGTCTTGGGACCACCCAGATCCTATTATTTTAAAGAGATATTACTTAATCGATAAAATAATAATTTATTATTTTATACATATAATTTTTATTATTGGATAATGAATATTACATTAACTAGTTGGAAGCTTAAAAAGCTAAGCTCCAACAACATACTACTACATTAATTGAACAAAGTTGTCAACTAGCCTACCAAATGAGCCTCATGGGTAACCTAGCTAAGGGAGCCGGAGCCGGATGGGGGCCGAGATTGTGTCACAAGGGGGCAAACTAACTCTACCTTCCATGTTAATTTCTGCAATATTACGCCATTGGGGGCTTGAACTTGGAACCTCCTGGAACGCATGAAACTTCGGGGAATGGGGATATCTTAGTTAATTTAATAATATATTAATTTAAAGAATAATTCTTAGTTATAAACAAAAAGAAAATGCAAGGATCAATTCTTAATTTAAAAAATTTCTTTAGAAAAAACCAGAATTTCTATTCTATATTACAAAAATAAAAATAAAGTATCTTAGGATAAATATCGAAATAGATTTTTAAAAGTAGAAAATATAGAAAAAAGATAAAAAGACATTAACGGAAATATTTTTAGAATGGCATGCATTTGTTTTTAAAGTAATAAATCTTATTAATTTCCGGAAAAAGATCTTTATACGTAAAATTTTTATGCATGTGTACAAATTTTTCTTTTTTCTAATAAATTATTATTTTATATAATATTTGGGACCCATTAATGTTTAATGGGAACTTTTGAAATATATTATATTATAATTTTATCGAATTTATTATTTTAGCACTAAAGGACCGAGTCGGGACTGAAAATTTTTATTATTTTAGCGAGAATATTATATTAACGAGTATTATTTTAAAAAAGTTTTACTGTAACCAGGTATTAATTTGTTTCCGGGTTCAAATGTTTGCAAGTCCATAAATTTATCGTAATAATGTAATTTCGAACCTTTGTTTAGTTGTTTCTCATGCTACAAAAAATCGCACATTCTAACCTTTTTGGACTCTTTTTCTTCTATGCGTAGGCACATTTTCTTATCTCAGAATGATTAGATGACACAGCCAGGTGAACCGACTGGGCTCCGAACACCATCTTTGTTCTTCTTTAGTTAGGCACATCTGAAGTCTCAATTCATTGAGAGACTAGATCAGAAATGAAAATCTTAATAATGTACGCGAAGAGTACATTAATAAGAATCACCTGTGTGAGTTAAAACTAGGACACATCGACCACATTATTAAGCGATAGGGTTGGACAAATTGCCCCCATATTTTTCGGTGTCCAACTTTATATAAAGGATAGAGGGTTTCTCAAAACGTAAGTATTTCTGTGAAGATCGATTCAGCGAGTTAAGGATATAGAGTTTCGTAATTTTCTTCTGTGAAATCATCAAATGATTTAGGGATTTTAAAGTGTCTTTTATGTCGGAAGAATTTTGGTTTTACGTAATCGTTTCGACAATTGAAATCATATCCGAATCTTCGATTCCAACAGACGCCATTCATGTCCGATGAAGAGACGCCATTCCCAACAGATGCAAAAGCATCTATAATTAGCATCTCCCTTTGCTCGTTTATCATAACATCAAAAACAATCTGTTTTCTTCTTCTCTAAAAGCATCATCAGAACCTTATACAGTGTGATTCTTGGTAAGGAAGTACAATCCTTGAATTCGATCACGGTGTTAGGGCTTCATTGAATCCTGGAGGCATAATTCGAGAATTATTGTCTAAAAGAATCGAAAGAGCCTTGAAGTAAGGGGTACACCATTGTTTTGTTTCTGTTTTTTCATCCTCTTGTTTTTAACCCAATTTTCCAACATTTTACAGCCTCCTCAAAAACGTCTTATTCTAAAGTCTGTTAATCTAGCTAGTTTGTTGATACTGCCAAATTCTTGGGATAACCATCTATGGTTTCCTTAAACAAGGATATCGCAGAGCACTTACCTATAGATTTAGCGACTGAAATCTTGTGTCGCTTACCAGTAAAGAGTTTGACTGCAGTCAAGTGCGTATCCAAATCATGGAACAAACTTATTTCTGATGTTTGCATTCCTAGGATTACAGCAGATATCTGTGTCCTTAACTTATACAGGGGAAGATTTAGAAGACTTCATGACGCATACTGTTTTTCTGAGAAAATGCCTGAGTTGAATTATGCTGGTTCCATTCCAAAAGATAAAGATGACGACGTACGTTATTGGGAAGTTGACGGTTGTAATGGGTTGTCCCTATACCAAGCCGGCTTTGATTGTCGCTATGTTGTCGTTAACCAAGCAACAAATCAATGTTTTTCGATTCCTGAACCTCTGGAAGCTGCTAAACATAATTTTGCTGCCATAGTCTTTGATCCTGTCAAATCAAATAACTACAAAATCGTTCTACCTTGTCCGCACATTGATTCTCCAACGTTGGACATATTTTCTTCTGAAGTTGGCAAGTGGGTTAGGCACAAAGTACCTGGAAATTGGATTCAGCATCTACTTGTTACCGGATTTGATGATATTCCCAGGCATCCGTGCATTAAATGGGCTAAAAAGGCCATATACTTGGATGGGATGCTATACATGTTAACAAGACAAAAGAGAAGGCGCCTTGTACGGTTTGATCTCAAATCACAAACAGTGTCAGCTCAAGTCATAAAAGTTCCATGTCGGGCACGTCGAAGTGGGTTGATTGGGATTTCTAGAGGTGCACTGTATTATACTAATTACGATAAGGAATATCGATTATGTATGTGGCAGTTTGACGATCATAGCACAACTGGAAGTACTTGGATTTTGAAGCATTGCATCTGTATAGATGACATGTTGGATAAAAATCAAGCCATCTTGCATACCATGAAGTCCATCAGTAACCGGCCTGGTCGCCTATTTGAGCCCTTTGGTATTCATCCATTTTTGGACGTGATTTTTCTCGGCTTACAAGGAAGGGTATATAGTTATCATCTCGAAAGCCAGAAGTGTGAACTTGTTTGGTGGCCTGACAGATGTATGAGTTGGCGTGACGATTTTATTTACTCTTTCTCATATAGTTATGTTAATGTGAAGGATTTCCGCAATCCAGATTGCTAGTACTTATTCTTGTAAGTCTCAAAAGTCTTTTGCCTTCATGCAAGACTGAATTTTTTGCTCTCTTTGTGTTTATTCTTGTTAGCTTATACTGAACGGAACTGATTGGAGAGTTTGGGAGGAGAATGTTTTGATAGGTTTTGTGAGAACGTTCTTGATCCTTCCACTATCAAGAGGGGGAGGTGTTCGCTGCTCTGTGAAACCAGCCAGACGCAGCGCCCTCGGCATCCGCTATAGCTATAGTGATCACACACAGCGCATGCCTACGCCCGGACAATGTGGCCAAATCCCAACTTGGAGCGGGCGAGACGTTGATTTTGCTAATCTCATGATCTAAATTTGAAGTACAATTTCTACTTCAGCTGGGCCGGTGGGATTATATCTTTCTCTTTTGCACGTGCTTTTGACAGTGTTGGACAATATATAATGGGCTAAAATAGCATACTAGTACATTCCCTTGGTGAGCTTGGTGGGACGACTTTTCTTTTGAACGATTTCTTTTTGGGTCCATGGGTTTTTTTTGAACATGAAATTGGGGATAAAAAAACTAATTGGGGTATGAATTATTTCCCCCAACCAATAGTGTCCGCTAAGGGGTGGTTTTGGGGTGTAAAAATATTACTCCCTTCAAAATAAAAATCAAAAAACTTAAAATCAAAAAACAAAATAATATCCCCCATTTCCATCTCCACTTCTTATTAATTTCTTTCAGGGTTAGAGCTTTGAAACCCAAATATTCCCCATTCCCTTTCAAATTCTAAACTCTCCCCACTCTCTTTCAAATTCTCTTCTCCTTATCTGCCGGCTCCTCACTTTGGAAACGAATTATTTATTTTTTTAATTCGGAAGTGATGAAGATCATGCTGCAAGTGATGAAGACCATGCCGAATTGATGAAGACCATGCCAAACTGGTGCCTGATGCTTGGTAACTAACATTCAATGTCAGAACTAAGTACCTAAGATGCTCAATAGAAATCTATCAATGCTTAGTAGTCGTGTGAAAAAAATTCAACTTTTTGGATACTTTACATCATGTGCCTAAGATAATAATTAAAGCAACATACTATGCCTGAAACAAAAACCAGAGATGCTCGAGAATTAACTAATTATGCCGGAAGTGGACCGATTAAGATCGAGAAAAATTCAAAATGGAATATTTTTTTACATCGCGGGAAGTGATGAAGACCATGCCTAAACGGTGCTCAGATGTTTCAGAACTAACATTCAATGTCAGAATTAAATACCGGCATGCTCGATAGAAATCTATCAATGCCGGTAGTCAAGTGGAAAAAATATTTAAGTTTCTGGATATTTTACATCAAAGGCATTCAAGCAACATACCATGCCGGTAGCAGTACCGGCATGCTCGAGAATTAACTATCTGTGCCGGCAGTGGACTGAAAACCAGAAAAAATTCAAAACGGAATAAGTTTTGAATTTCAGATACAAAAATGACTTCTCTACCGGCATAGTTTTTGGGTTGAATACTATGCCGTCTTGAATCAAAATGGGGGATAAGCTCGGTGTCGGCATGGTACATGGTATGAATACCATGCCGGTACGAATGGTTCCGGCATTGTATTCATACCACGTCCATGCCGATACCTAGCTTTTTCAGCTACAAAAAAGGTGGATTCTAAGAAAAAAAATCAAATTTTCAACCTCTCAGCAGCAATTCTCTCTTCACAATCATCCTCATTTTCCCCCAAAAAAGTTCCATCTCAAATACTTTTTCTCTCCTTCTACTCTCACCTCACTCACCCAAAATCAAATAAAAACACACACTAATCATTTATCAAAAATCTTATGATTTTACTAATGATTATTAATCACTAATCCTGATTAGTGAGGGGTAGATTAGGCATTATTAAAATAATGAGATAAGGGGTGACCTTGATTTTATATTTGGATCCGGTTTTTGTCCTTTTCTTATATCCCCCAATTCCTTTTTATATCCCCCAATTTCGCGTTCTTTTTTTTGGGACCATGATTTTATTGGGCCAACTTCCCTATATTTATAAGGGTTGTCGTAAAGTTAGAAAAATACGCATTTACCCTTTACTCTCATTTTTCTTGATCGGATCCAGTCTTGGGTGATGAATTATTACTGATTTGGAAGTATTAATTACCTGTCCTGCAGATGTGCCATAGGATTGGAGTAGGGTCTTGAGGTGTTGGTTACTCTGGTCCGAGGCTTTATAGGTAATTAGCAAATCATCCGCATACATTAAATGAGTAATGGGTGATGCTTTTTTTGGAAATGTTGAGTCCTTGAACAGACTTTTGGTTTTCAAGGTTTCCTAGATTGGTAGATAGGATTTCATCACATATGATGAAAATATAGGAAGATCGGGTCTCCTTGTCTGATACCTCTAGTTGGGTTGATGTAACCATGAGGTGTACCATTTATGTTGACCGAATATGTAACTGTTGTGGCACATAACATAATTTAATCTATAAAGGTTTATGGAAATCCAAGTTTTGTCAATGAGGTTTGATGAATCCCCAATCTAAGCTATCATAGGCCTTCTGGATATCCAGTTTGAGAGTTATTTTTGGATCTTTGTTGAGGCTTGAGGTTTTGATATGGTGGAAGAGTTCTCCAGCAATTGTTATGTTATCGTGGATTGATCTTTGTGGCACAAAAACACTTTGATAGGGGCTTATTAAGAAAGGGAGAAGGGGTCTAATTCGGTTGACTAGGATTTTTGCAATGAATAAGTGACTTTACATAGTGCTATGGGTCTAAATTGTGAAGGTTTTAAAGGATGGTTTACTTTAGGTATTAGTGTTAAGTTTGTGTGATTCATCAGAGGATGCATGCTTAGATTATTAAAAAAACTTTGATCCATTTCTATCAATTGGGAATGAGTTGTTTCCCAAAATACTTTGAAAAACTTAATTGTGTAACCATCTGAACACGGCACACTTTCGGAGTTGATGGAGAAGAGTGAACAAGCTTATTTCTGATGTATGTATTCCGAGGATTCTTGATAGAATGAGACTACTCACGTTGTCTTTCCATCTCTTAAGAGAATAATAATGATTTTTTGTTTAGCCTTGCTCCATCAAAATAGTACAGGATAATTCAATCTGGTCAAAAATCGGTTTTACAACTGATCTCATGCAAATTTATTCTCATGAGCGTCATTTAAACTCATGTTACCATTGTATATAGTCTGTGGATATCGATATTTCGATATTATTAAGAATGGCATAAATCAACTAAGGTTTTGATCAATCGACCAATTTGTTTATCTTAATGTATGTCTCAAGTAATGGTATTGAAAAATTTGATCTTAGTCTATTTGTGCCTTCCGAACAACAATTGGTTGATATTCTCACCAAACCATTAGATACTGATACATTTCAATACTCACGGCAGTCTATTGGTGTTGTTTTGGTTCATTAGTCTTTCCTAAACTCTTTCCCCTACACTTATCTCGATCGGTTGGGCAATTGAGTTTGGAATTCAAGTTTAAGTGTTACTTCAATTCTGTATTTGTTTCAGTAGTTGAACTTCTGTTGAGTATCTTAGTGTTTGTCCAAAGAAATCCATCTTTTCGTGTGAAAGTAAGGTCTCTCTTGTTGTTCTTTCGGGAATGACATTTTATGGGGGAGAGTTCTTAATTGAACTTGTGCTTAATCACCATATCTTTGTGGGGAGTGCGGCTGTGGAATATTTTAGGAGTTCTCTTGTATCTTTATAAACTCCTTGATGAATGCATTTAGCTTCGGCTATATGATTGCATCTAAAAAGTTGATATGTTGTTCTCTTTCGCTCATGAAGTATCTCTATGAAAATTTCATTTGGATCCCACTAGTTTTCGTTCCTTTGCCTATTTATATTGACAAAAAGGGGGGGAATTAATGTGTAGTTTCATATTACAAATACATATGGTTTATGGATCATTATGTAAGGGGAAGTAATTTTCATTGTGAGATGAAGTATTGACTAAGGGGGAGTGATACATATCACCATAATATTGTTGTCAAAGTTGTGATACAATTGGACTTTGATGTTGTATAATGATACTATGACATTGTATAACAATGTTAATAGCAACTGTTTTCTCATTGTTATTGCTACGGATCTTCAACAACTATGATGCTGAGTTGAACACGTTCAGAATCACTGGAGTACTTGAAAGTGACGAAGATTTCGAGTACTGTTGAAGAACCAATGAGATCAAGCATTTGGATGAGAAGCTGCAAAGTTTATTTATTTTGTAATCCATATGTATTGATAGTTTTGTCACTAAAATTGACAAAGGGGGAGATTGTTAGAGCATTGCTCGGTCGAACTCGCAAGCGTTTCTATCTCAAGCTTGTTTGTCAATGTTAGTGATCAAAACTATATGTCTTAATTTCTAGTATACTTATAGATGTCTCAGACTAGGATAGATTGTGTAGTTGAGCATTAGACTTCACGACGTTCATCAATTGAAGATGAAGAACTACTAAGGAGAGCTTGTGGGACTTCATCAACAAAAGTTATGTGGAGAGTGAAACTCACCTATCACTTGGAAAGTCTATTTCTACTCTATCTCATATTGAGACATAAATTCGTAGTTCGATATAGTTTTCTATTGTGCACATTTGATATTTCGAGCTTAGTTTAACTCGCTTACATATTTCTCGAAATATGTGTTGGTAAGCTTTTGCTTCAACCAATTTCATCTTATATTCTAGACGAAAGTCAAAAGATGATCATGTGAAAATTGCCGAGTAACATCTTACATGGTTTATGTGATACAATCATTTGGTGTAGACTTGGAATGTTTCGTTATGATTATTTCAATAACTTGATAATTGCTTTGATGCTAATAATGTGTGAAAACGGCTATTGTCATCCTCTAACAAAGTTTCAATGATTGAAATAAGAGTTTAGAACACTTAACCAGCATTGGATTATAAACATGTTATGCACTCTTGCATATATGTAATCCATGTCCGGGAATCATAGTATACATACCCGTATGCGTACCTGTTGATTTGAGAAGTCCGAGAACCTGAGTACACATACTCGTACACGTACTGGCGAAAGGTTTATGACCGAGATTTTCTGTTGGGTTTGGAGATTTTCTGTTGGGTTTGGAGGTATGGCGAAAACCGAAACTTGGTCCGGCTACTTAAGTATGCGCACCCATTTGCATACTTGAGTGGTTAAAGTTCTAAAATCGGTTGTGACATGAACTAATACATTTATATAATAAGGAATGCAATCTTTGCAAACCGTGGCTATAATATTCATGAATTGATTTGAGTGAATCAAACCGGTTTTGCTTTAATTGTGCTATTGTATACTTCTATGAGAATATAGCAATTGAACAACTCTTTAACTAGTTTCATTTGAGTCATTTGAACTAGTTATGATTAAGATGAATAAGGTTGATATGTGAGTGTTTATATGGATAACTTCGCTTAACTACTGTTGAGCCAACATAGTGTACACGTTTAGGTACAGTTACTCAAACCTAAATGAAGGTACATTTCATTTATGTATAACAAGCTAAGTTCGATCTAACGGTTAAAAGATAATAGCTTGAGTCTAATCAGTTTTCATCTAACGGTGAATATTGAATGCTTTGTTACCAAGGTAACTTAGATTGCAAACCCTGATTTGAAAACTATATAAAGGAGAACTCTAGCAACTGGGAAACCTAATCCACACACTTTTTTGTGATACTAGTTCCGACTAGAGTCGATTCTCCTTTAACCTTAGGTTTTTCATGAACCGATGTAGGTTAACGACTTAAAGACTTCATTGGAATTTTGAAGCCAGACCCAACTATGTTCTCTATAGTTGTGTGTTCTGATCTTACTTCTACTATCACGATTAAGTATTATCTTTGCTAATATTTGCTTGAGATTTATCTCCGATAGGTAAGATTAAAATAAGTCACAAACATCTTTGTCTCATCGTTTATGATTCGTGGTTGGGACTCTATGTTCACGTTGGCTTATAAAATACTGATCGAGTTTGTTGTTGTTCTTGAAAATGGTTGTAAATTGTATTTGAAATAAATGATCCACAGTAAATGATCCACACTTCAAATACAAGACCTAGTTTAGATGGGACAAAAATCAGGTCAAAGATTAGCATTAAAGGTAACCGAATCCTAAATCCAAGAACCATTACTTGTTGATCAGACATAAAGGATGTCCTCGGTGCGACTCGAAAAGGATAAAACGAGTTTTTCTACATATCATAACTACACTAAGGGTACTGGATACGCTTCATGTGCAGATAGAGATCAACACGATGCTGTGAAGGCTCAACAAGGTGTTGGAATGGTCCAACATTGGAACATCAATTGCGTACTAGGGAGTAAGGCACACGGTAAGAATAAAAATATCTTCTGGACTAATGTACATTTATATTAAGATCAATGGAGAGTGGCTATTATCGATGGTTGATATCGATGCTACCAAATATTTTATTAATGCATATGTTGGGTTAGCATTAAAATTAACAGTCACTAGCGCAGATAGCACCATCAAGGATGTTAACTCATAACCACAAACTAGTCGAAGGGAAGTTCACATGAGGATGTTCAATAAACGAAGGCCTATGTAAGGGCTTAACTACTTTACTCGGTGTGTTGGTTAAGATCAAATATGAAAAGCTATTAGAAGTCGAAAGTGGGATAACTGAGGTCTTATAAGAGTTTGCGGACATGATTCCCGCAAAAATTCCTAAGACACTACCGCCGTGGAGTAGGATTGATCATATGATTGTGTTAGTACTAGGTGCGAGACCCCTTCACAAGTGTCATATCGTATGTCACATTTAAAACTCGTGAAAATGCGCAAATGGATTTCTGATCTGGTGGAGGCAGGTTATATACAACTATCTAAAGATCCATTTGGTGATTCTGTTCCGTTCCAAAATAAGCAAGATGGATCGCTTAGTTTGTGTGTGGACTATAAGTCCTTGAACAAGTTAATTGTAAGGAACAAGTACCAAATTCTGCTAGTGGAAGACTTGTTCGATGGATTATCCAATGCCAATTTCTTCACCAAGTTGGATTTACGTTCAGGTTATTACCAAGTAAGCATAACAAATGGGGATGAACCAAAGACAGAAATGGTAACCAGGTATGGATCTTACGACCGTGTAATACCATTAAGCTTGATGAATGCTACTGCAACTTTTCCCAATATGATGAATGATGTATTCTACGAGTATATAGACCATTTTGTAGTAGTGTACTTGGATGACATATCCATTTATAGTGAGACTTTGGAAGAGCATGCATTGCATCTTCGCAAAGTGTTTCTAAAGCATAATGAAGGTAGTTTGTACGTGAAAAATCAAAAGTGTGAGTTTGCCTAGACCACGATATCTTTATTTTTCCATGTGGATTGGCCTGAGCTAAAAAAGTTGGGAGAACTTCGTTCATTCTTGGGTTTGTCTAACTATTGTCGGCGTTTCATGGTTGGTTATTCGAAGAAAGTAGCTCCTTTGACAGATTTTTTGAGGAAAGATAAATATTGGGCGGTCATTCGATGTATTAAAGGAAGCGGTCTCGGCCAAACCGGTTCTCCACATGCCTAGCTTCGATATAGCATTTGAAGTGCACAATAATGCTTCAGACATGGCTCTTACGATAGTCGTAAGCTTAACGATGTTTAAGGCCGATATATAGTGCACGAAAAGGAAATATTGGCAATGGCACATTGCCTAAGGATGTGTCTCCATTATCTATTGGGAACTTATTTCATTATAAGGACAAATAACATGGTTGTTACCTTTTTTACCATCCAGAAGAAACTTTCGCCAAAACAAGCAAGGTGGCTTGACTTTTTGAGCGAGTTCGACTATAAGTTCGAGCATAAGTCAGGAAGGCTTAAATCTGTACCAGATATGTTAAGCAAAAAGTTGGTGGCATAATATGTCGCGGTACTGACCACGGTTGAGGCATATTTGTTTCCTCGAGTTAAATAAGAGACAAAGAATGATCAGACATGTGTGCGCCTATCCAAGCAGATCTGTGATGGGGTCGTTCATCGATATTGGATGGATGATGGAGTCATCTATGCAAAAGGATGAAGAATATATGTACCTAATACAGGTGGATTTAGAAGCGAACTCTTGCGAGATACGTATGATTCCATATGGGCTGGTCGTCTAAGCATGAAACAGACACATGATTTAATTTCTCGTTCATACTAGTGGCCGAAGATGAAATAAGATGCAGAATTGTATGTCAAGACGTGTTTAGTGTGTCAATTGGATAATATGGAAAGGATAAAGGTAGCAATGTTGTTACAACCTTTGTCGATTCCAAATAATCCATGGAAATGCTTGTCGATGGAATTTATCAATGGGATGCCTAAGGTGCATGGTTTTAGCTCGATAATGGTCATCGTTGATCACTTTTCGAAGTATGCTACATTTATTCCCTGTCCCCATTATTGTAATGTAGATGTTGCAGTGGATCTATTCTTCAAGAATGTAACAAAGTATTAGGGACTTCCTCAAGATATAGTGAGTGATAGAGACTCACGGTTTACACGCAGATTTTATACTTCCTTGTTCGGGTTGCTTGGGTTTGAACTAAAGTTTTCTACTAGAAATCATCCTCAAACCGATGGCCAGACGGAGAGGATAAATGCATTATTAGAAGAGTGTTTGTGTCATTACGTGACTGCAAGCCAGGGAAATTGAGTTTTGTTGATGGATAAGACTCAATTTTGTTGCAATTTGAACAAGAGTTCATCAACGGGGAGGAGTTCTTTCGGGTTAGCAACAAGGAACAACCTTTAACCCTCATGAGGTGCCTAAGGCCAAGAATCAAGGCTTTTATCCAGTAGCAAACCTTTATGCAAGGTCTAAAATAAAAATGATTGAGCAGGCACATGATAGTTTATCCAAGGCAACAAGAAGGATGGAGATATGATATTATTGAAGCTAATGCCCCATATTTATAAGAATATATATCTCTAGCAGGATAGTGCATAGTGGCTTGATTCCGAGGTATGATTGTTATGTTGAAGTGATTAAAAATGTTGGTAAGGTGGATTACATTCTCGTATTTCCGAAATGACTGAAAGTGTATCCATGTTTTCAGGTCAGCTTTTTGAAGAAGTATCATCCTGATTTGTTGGACACTTCAAGACATTAATCGAAGTGTGCACCACCAGTAATCGGATCACAATTCAGTAAGAAAATTAAAAGTATACTTGATGATCAAGTTGAGGGGAAAAGCAAGAAGAACGATGGAACTATTACTTGGTAAAATAACATACAGTCAGAAGCTACTTGGGAGAAGACTACAACATTATGCCAATTTGAAGAACTAAATTAGGCTTACCTTAAGCTAAAAGAATCGCCGAGGGCATCGACTTCAACTGGTGGGGAGGTCTATGACTACTACTGATGCGCCATGGTGCTGAGTTATATGAAACTTGGCCTTGACCATTGTTTGTGGTTGAAAACCTTTTCTGCTGATTTCAGTAACTTCGGGTGTGTGGGTGAGAAACGAATCTAAAACCAAAACAATGTACTGCACGGGAGTACTTTTGATTCGAGAGATCAATCTGTACAATCCTGGCCTAAACCAAGAAATGTCTGTTCCAGGCTTTCTTCGGTCACAAAGTGAAGGAGAAGGGTTGGTCTTAGGGAGGGAAGCGAAGAAAGTGTTGAGACCAAAATAGTTGATTCTGGAAATGTGGGCATTTTTGTGACTTGTATCAGAAAATTGAATTGGTAAGCTGAATGGAAAGCTACCAGGTGATTTCTGGATATGGTATTGTTTTCCTGACCAAAACTTGTTATTTGGTGGAAATAGGTGGACCTATTTATACAAGTCGTAACAAAACGTACCACGGTCTCGTAGGAAGTGTAAACATTTAAGTGGTGGAAGAAAGAGTAACGTGTAACCGTGAGCGTTATGCTTCCATGATGAGGAAGTGAATTCGTGTAACCGTCAGTCATTATGCTTCCATGATGAAGGAAACGAATTGGTTACACCGTTACTTTTACCACCACTAATTGCCCTACTTCATGACACTTTCTTGTAACGGGCGCATTGCACGTCGGACGCTGTAAACCGCCAGACCAATACCCTGATGAGTATCCACCAGTTTGTGACATGTTTTGATGTCTCGAGTGTTTTTCATGGAAAACGTGTAGCAGGTTGCTATGTGTGGCATGGTGGCATGCCAGTGGCCATGGAGTAGCGACGTGCTAGTAGTTGTGTCATGGTGGCATTCCAGTAGCCGTGGCATAACGACGTGATAGTAGATGTGGCATGGTGGCATGCTAGTAGCTATGGCATGGTGGCGTTCCAGTAGCCGTGGCATGGCGACATGCTAGTAGTCGTGGGTACGGGCATGCCAAGAGCAAGCGGCATAGCGACGTGCTAGTAGCTGTGGCATGGTGGCATGCCAGTAGCCGCGGCATAGCGACGTGCTAGTAGTTGTGTCATGGTGGCGTGCCAGTAGCCGCGACATAACGATGTGCTAGTAGCTGTGGCATGGCGGCGTGCCAGTAGCCGCTGCATAGCGACGTGCTAGTAGTTGTGGCATGGTGGCGTGCCAGTAGTCGCGGCATAGTGCTGAGTTATATGAAACTTGGCCTTGACCATTGTTTGTGGTTGAAAACCTTTTACACGATTTCAAGAACGGTGTGTGGGTGAGAAACGAATCTAAAACCAAAACAATGTACTTGCACGGAGTACTTTTGATTCGAGAGATCAATCTGTATAATCTGGCCTAAACCAAGAAATGTCATTTCAGATTTCTTCGGTCACAAAGTGAAGGAGAAGGGTTGGTCTTAGGGAGGGAAGCGAAGAAAGTGTTGAGACCAGAATAGTTGATTCTGGAAGTGTGGGCATTTTTGTGACTTGTATCAGAAAATTGAATTGGTGAGCTGAATGGAAAGCTACCAGGTGATTTCTGGATATGGTATTGTTTTCCTGACCAAAACTTGTTATTTGGTGGAAATAGGTGGACCTATTTATACAAGTCGTAACAAAACGTACCCTGGTCTCGTAGGAAGTGTAAACATTTAAGTGGTGGAAGAAAAGAGTAACGTGTAACCGTGAGGCGTTATGCTTCCATGATGAGGGAAGTGAATTCGTGTAACCGTCAGTCATTATGCTTCCATGATGAAGGAAACGAATTGGTTACACCGTTACTTTTACCACCACTAATTGCCCTACTTCATGACACTTTCTTGTAACGGGCGCATTGCACGTCGGACGCTGTAAACCGCCGACTCAATAATTTTCGATGAGTATCCACCGCCTTGTGACATGTTTTGATGTCTCGAGTGTTTTTCATGGAAAACGTGTAGCAGGTTGCTATGTGTGGCATGGTGGCATGCCAGTGGCCATGGAGTAGCGACGTGCTAGTAGTTGTGTCATGGTGGCATTCCAAAGAGCGTGGCATAACGACGTGATAAGAGATGTGGCATGGTGGCATGCTAGTAGCTATGGCATGGTGGCGTTCCAAAGAGCCGTGGCATGGCGACATGCTAGTAGCTGTGGTACGGTGGCATGCCAGTAGCCGCGGCATAGCGACGTGCTAGTAGCTGTGGCATGGTGGCATGCCAGTAGCCGCGGCATAGCGACGTGCTAGTAGTTGTGGCATGGTGGCGTGCCAGTAGCCGCGACATAACGACGTGCTAGTAGTCAGGGCATGGCGGCGTGCCGATGCTCGCCGCATAGCGACGTGCTAGTAGTTGTGGCATGGTGGCGTGCCGATCAGTCGCGGCATAGCGACGTGCTAGTAGCTGTGGCATGGTCGCTCAAAAGTTGCCACAAGCCATGTTAGTTTGGTGGCGAACTTGGATGGCTGAGATTGCATCTCAGGAGGAAAGGTAGCCGCAGATCATGGCTATCTTTAGTTGGCAGTGGCGCATGCAGCATGCGCGTTAGGCATGCTCGTTTGGCATGCTCGTGTGGCATGCACGTCTGGCATGTGCGGCATGCGCGTGCGGCATGTTGGCGCGTTTTGGGAAGTTGGCGCTTTTGGGAAGCCAACTTAGTATGGCGACCTCTTTTGAGGCTGCGGAAAGGTGTGTTTTGTCTTTAACGTATGGTGGCAAGTTTAGAGCAACTTGATTGGCCACAAAAGGGGACCGGCCAAACACAAGGCGCGACCACACTTCCGGTGAGAGTGTGGCGGCTTTGGCGCGTTCTGATTGGTCGATTAGAAGTGGGGCCGGCAAGCATGGGCCTAGCCACAACTTATGTGCATGTGGCGAGTTTAAAGCGACCTGATTGGTCGAGAGAAATAGGGTCAGGGCGTGGCCAATAGCGCTAGCTGGCCTAAGGCATAGACACGCCACTCTTTGCTGCTGCGGCTCCCTGTTTTCTTATTCTGGGCGAGGTTCTGCACCTGCTAATCCATGGCGGATTAATTACTTAGGTTTAATTTTGATAAGCAATGCCTGGTACATTGCGTGAGGCGCGAAACCCTAACTTTTGTAAGTTAGTCAGGACGATTGATTGAGTTCTATGTGTTGACACAAAGTTCTTTTAAGTTCATTGCCAGAGAGCGACATGCTTTTCTGATTCGAATACCATATGCAAAGACCTTATCCTTGATACTTGGAGATTCGTGCTACTCTGCTGCGAGTGAACACAAATCGTCATGCCATATCAATATTAAGGGTTCAGCCGGAGAACATAGCATAGAAGGAATTCAAAGGAACTTATATTAAGTGAATATACGCTAGGCGCTGAAATTTATAGAACATCTGGGATTCGCCAGTCTGGATAAATTTCATGTAAGTATATTGAGCGGCTCAATAAATATTCCAGTGGAGAGGTTAGATCACGTGGCTCTGTTTTCTTGCAGAGTGACGTCACATCAGATGCAAGGTTTTACGATTTTAACCCTAAGCTAAAACCACCATCAACAAGAGAAGTCCCATGCTTAGCCCTAACAAAGGGCATTGTTGCGGGGGTAAGCATGAGATGGTGACAGATGAGGATAAAATCGAAACAACAAGTCATGAAGAGATTGTCGAGAGAGATTTGGCTAACCTTGTCGAGGCACGAAGAATCTGCGATCCTTGCACTCCGCGGCCGCATAAATTTATTTTGGCCATGGGGTGCTGGCCTCAGTACTGCGACTTTGGCTACTAATCAGAGGTGGCACTGCAACTTGGTCCGCGGAACGGTGAATGTTGCTAGCCGGCTAGGTCACGGAACGTATGGAGATGGCGATGCTTTGAACGGCCAAGATGGCGCTTCCTTGGCTGGTGGATATGGTGTTGCTGGCTACGGAAATGTGAATGGCGCTGCTTTGGCTGGCTAGGAGAAGGCGGATATGGCGCATTTCAACACTAAGATGAAGATGTGTTGAGGAAGTGATGTCTGACAACACAGTAGTAAGTGTTTAGGAATTTGCACGTCTTAACACTAAGGGAAAGGATGTGTTGAGGCAGCATGCCTGGCAACACAGTGGCGAGTGTTGAGGAATTTGCACGTCTCAACACTATGAGAAAGGATGTGTTGAGGCATCATGCATGGCAACACAATAGTGGTATTGAGGAATTTTCACGTCTTAACACCAAGAAGAGGGTGTGTTGAGGAAGCATGCCTGGAAACACAATGGTGAGTGTTGAGGAATTTGTACATATCAACACTAAGAGAAAGGATGTGTTATGGCAGCATGCCTGGCAACACAATAGTGGTGTTTGAGGAATTTGCACGTCTCAACACCAAGAAGAGGGTGTGTTGAGGCAGCATGCCTGACAACACAGTGGTGAGTGTTGAGGAATTTGCACGTCTCAACACCAAAGAGGGTGTGTTGAGGCAAAGATGCGACAAAACAAATGGTGAGTGTTGAGGAATTTGCACGTCTCAATACTAAGAGAAAGGATGTGTCGAGGCAGTATGCCTGGCAACAAAATAGTGGTGTTGAGGAATTTGCACGTCTCAACACCAAGAAGTGTGTGTGTTGAGGAAGCATGCCTAGCAACACAATGGTGAGTGTTGAGGAATTTTCACATTTTGTACGTCTCAACACTAAGAGAACGGATGTGTTGTGGCAGCATGCCTGGCAACACAATAGTGGTGTTTGAGGAATTCGCGCGTCTCAACACCAAGAAGAGGGTGTATTGAGGCGGTATGCCCGGCAACACAAATGGTGAGTGTTGAGGAATTTATACATCTCAACACTAAGAGAAAGGGATGTGTTGAGGCAGTATGCCTAGAAACACAATAGTGGTGTTGAGGAATTTGCACGTCTCAACACCAAAAAGATGGTGTGTTGAGGCAGTATGCCTGGCAACACAGTGGTGAGTGTTGAGGAATTTGTACGTCTCAACACTAAGATAAAGGATGTGTTGAGGAAGTATGCCTGGCAACACAATAGTGGTGTTGAGGAATTTACACGTCTCAACACCAAGAAGAGGATGTGTTGAGGCAGCATGCCTGGCAACACAGTGGTGAGTGTTGAGGAATTTGCACGTCTCAACACTAAGATAAAGGATCTGTTGAGGCAGTATGTCTGGAAACATAATAGTGGTGTTGAGGAATTTGCACGTCTCAACACCAAGAAGAGGATGTGTTGAGGCAGCATGCCTGGAAACACAATGGTGAGTGTTGAGGAATTTGCACGTCTCAACACTAAGATAAAGGATGCGTTGAGGCAGTATGCCTGGTAACACAATAATGGTGTTGAGGAATTTGCACGTCTCAACACCAAGAAGAGGATGTGTTGAGGCAGCATGCCTGGCAACACAGTGGTGAGTGTTGAGGAATTTGCACGTCTCAATACTAAGATAAAGGATGTGTTGAGGCAAAGATGCCCGGCAACACAAGTAGTGGTGTTGAGGAATTTGCACGCCTCAACACCAAGAAGAGAATGTGTTGAGGCAAAAGATGCACAGCAACATAGTGGTGAGTGTTGAGGAATTCGCACGTCTCAACACTAAGATAAAGGATGTGTTGAGGCAGTATGCCTGGCAACACAATAGTGGTGTTGAGGAATTTGCACGTCTCAACAACAAGAAGAGGATTTGTTGAGGCAAAGCATGCCCGCAACACAGCCGGTGAGTGTTGAGGAATTTGCACGTCTCAACACTAAGAGGAAGGGTGTGTTGAGGCAGTATGCCTGGCAACACAATAGTGGTGTTGAGGAATTTGCACGTCTCAACACCAAGAAGAGGGTGTGTTGAGGCAGCATGCCTGGCAACACAGTGGTGAGTGTTGAGGAATTTGCACGTCTCAGTACTAAGATAAAGGATGTGTTGAGGCAGTATGCCTGGCAACACAGTAGTGGTGTTGAGGAATTTGCACGTCTCAACACCAAGAAGAGAATGTGTTGAGGCAGCATGCCTGGCAACATAGTGGTGAGTGTTGAGGAATTCGCACGTCTCAACACTAAGATAAAGGATGTGTTGAGGCAGTATGCCTGGCAACACAATAGTGGTGTTGAGGAATTTGCACGTCTCAACAACAAGAAGAGGATTTGTTGAGGCAGCATGCCTGTCAACACAGTGGTGAGTGTTGAGGAATTTGCACGTCTCAACACTAAGAGGAAGGGTGTGTTGAGGCAGTATGCCTGGCAACACAATAGTGGTGTTGAGGAATTTGCACATCTCAACACCAAAAAGAGGATGTGTTGAGGCAGCATGCCTGGCAACACAATGGTGAGTGTTGAGGAATTTGCACGTCTCAACACTAAGATAAAGGATGTGTTGAGGCAGTATGGCTGGCAACACAATAGTGGTGTTGAGGTAGCATGCCTAGCAACACAGTGGTGAGTGATGAGTAATTTGCACGTCTCAACCCTAAGATAAAGGATATGTTGAGGCGTATGCCCGGCAACATAATAGTGGTATGAGGAATTTGCACGTCTACACCAAGAAGAGGATGTGTTGAGGCAAAGATGCCTGGAAACACCGTTGGTAGTGTTAAGGAATTCACACGTCTCAACACTAAGAAGAAGATGTGTTGAGGCATGTCCTGGCAACACAGTGGTGAGTGTTGAGGAATTTGCACGTCTCAACACTAAGAGGAATGGTGTGTTGAGGCAGCATGCCTGGCAACACAATAGTGGTGAGTGTTGAGGAATTTTCACATTTTCTACGTCTCAACACTAAGAGAAAGGAGGTGTTGTAGCAGCATGCCTGGCAACACAAAAGTGGTGTTTGGAGGAATTTGCACGTCTCAACACCAAGAAGAGGGTGTGTTGAGGCAGTATGCCTGGCAACACAGTGGTGAGTGTTGAGGAATTTGTACTTCTCAACACTAAGAGAAAGGATGTGTTGAGGCAGTATGCCTGGCAACACATTAGTGGTGTTGAGGAATTTGCACGTCTCAACACCAAGAAGAGGGTGTGTTGAGGCAGTATGCCTGGCAACACAATAGTGGTGTTGAGGAATTTGCACGTCTCAACACCAAGAAGAGGATGTGTTGAGGCAGCATGCCTGGCAACACAGTGGTGAATGGTTAGGAATTTGCACGTCTCAACACTAAGATAAAGGATGTGTTGAGGCAGTCTGCCTGGCAACACAATAGTGGTGTTTAGGAATTTGCACGTCTTAACACCAAGAAGAGGATGTGTTGAGGCAGCATGCCTGGCAACACAGTGGTGAGTGTTGAGGAATTTGTATATCTCAACACTAAGATAAAGTATGTGTTGAGGCAGTATGCCTGGCAACACAATAGTGGTGTTGAGGAATTTGCACGTCTCAACACCAAGAAGAGGATGTGTTGAGGCAAATGCCCGGGAAACACAATGGTGAGTGTTGAGGAATTTGCACGTCTCAACACTAAGAGGAAGGGTGTGTTGAGGTAGTATGCCCTGCAACACAATAGTGGTGTTGAGGAATTTGCATGTCTCAACACCAAGAAGAGGAGTGCGTTGAGGAAGAATGCATAGCAACACAAAATGGTGAGTGTTGCGGAATTTGCACGTCTCAATACTAAGATATTTAAAAATTAGTGAATATACCTAATAGATATAAAACATTTAGTTTAAGGATAGTTACTTAGATCTGTCTCCGCTAGGCAAGTCCTTCGCGCATGATTGGGCTTTTGGTATTTTAGGCTCCCCATGAGTGAGCAAAGATCGAGCGTTAGTGATGACATCAGGATGATGACGGGTTGATAAACGTACAAAAGTCCCCGGTATTTGATGGGATGAAACAAAAAGGTGGCCACAACTATGAACCTTGGCTGGCTGCTCACGATCCTTGACATGGAGGAGTGTGGTGGCTACGGGCACGAACCTTGGAAGGAAGGAGTGACGGCTTCTGGAGAGAACGTTGAAGCGGCATCTGGAGCGAAACGTTGAAGCGGAGCGGATTCTGGGGATAACGTTGAAGCGGCTCCTATAGTGAAAAGTGGAAGCGGAGCGGCTTCTGGAACGAAACATTAAAGAGGAGCGGCTTCTGTTGGTGAGATGTTGAAGCGGTACCTGGAGCAAAACGTTGAAACGGGGCGGCTTCGGGGAGAACGTTGAAGCAGTTCCTGGAGTGAAACGTGGAAGCAGAGCGGCTTCTGGAACGAAACGTTGAAGCGGAGCGTCTTCTGTAGGTGATACGTTGAAGCGGCTCCTGGAGCGAAACGTCGAAGCGGAGCGGCTTCTGGGGAGAACGTTGAAGCGGCTCCTGGAGTGAAACGTGGAAGCGGAGCGGTTTCTGGAGCAAAAATTTGAAGCGGCTCCTGGAGCAAAGTTCGAAGCGGCAACGCAACACGGATGATAGCTTGAAAATATATCTCGGCGCTGCACCTTGAAGAAATAAAAAAATCTCACACACATGCTCAATCATAGATTACATGGTTTTGTAAACAGAGTCCCCAGAAAGCATTAATGCACAACTCCACCAATTGATGTTCGGTCACATTTGGTTTATGATAATTTAACGCCCGAATTGTGGATCCCTTGACTAATCACTCGGATGTTCATTGTTTCGCTCCTTTTGAGTTGTGGCCATGTTTGTCTGAGCCTTAGCAAAAACTTCTTGTATTTCCATCACATCAGTAATGGTAATAGGGGGTTGGCTTCTTCTGGCTCCTCGTCCTGATGCTGGAGTGACAACAGTTCTGGTGACGATTGGGAGCGTCACACTTGAAGAAACAATGGGGGTGGCGGGAGCGGCTCCGGCTATGGTGATCGGAGGTATAACGCCTGAGGGAACATTTCCTACGTCGCTGGTGTTGGTGGTAGAGTCTGCGGCGCCGCGGGTGTTGATCATGCTGACAGGTGGTACATTGATGTCACTGGAAGGAACGTTGATATCAAGGGCGTTTTCAGCGCCAGTGGCATCAAGGTTTGTTGCTGACCCGGACCTGAGCTCTACCATCTTGAATTTGGGATTGAAAAATGAAATTGAAAATTAATATTGGGTGAAAACCGTTTCTGCTGATTTCAGTAATTTCGGGTGTGTGGGTGAGAAAAGAATCTAAACCCAAAACAATATACTTCAACGGAGTACTTTTGATTCGAGAGATCAATCTGTACAATCCTGGCCTAAACCAAGAAATGGCCGTTCCAGGCTTGCTTCGGTCACAAAGTGAAGGATAAGGGTTGGTCTTAGGGAGGGAAGCGAAGAAAGTGTTGAGACCCGGAATAGTTGATTCTGGAAGTGTGGGCATTTTTGTGACTTGTATCGAAAATTGAACTGGTGAGTCAATGGAAAGCTACCAGTGATTTCGGATATGGTATTGTTTTCCTGACCAAAACTTGTTATTTGGTGGAAATAGGTGGACCTATTTATACAAGTCGTAACAAAACGTACCCTGGTCTCGTAGGAAGTAGAAACGTTTGAGTGGTGGAAGAAAAGAGTAACGTGTAACCGTGAGGCGTTATGCTTCCATGATGAGGGAAGTGAATTCGTGTAACTGTCACCATTATGCTTCCATGATGAAGGAAATGAATTGGTTACACCGCTACTTTTACCACCACTAATTGCCCTACTTCATGACACTTTCTTGTAAAGGGGCGCATTGCACGTCGCATGTCAAACCGCCTACCAATACCCCCTGATGAGTATCCCCCAGTTTGTGACATGTTTTGATGTCTCGAGTGTTTTTCGTGGAAAACGTGTAGCAGGTTTCTATGTGTGGCATGGTGGCATGCCAGTGGCCATGGCATAGCGACGTGCTAGTAGCTGTGGCATGGTGGCATGCCAGTAGTCGTAGCATAGCGACGTACTAGTATATGTGGCATGGTGGCATGCCAGTAGCCGTGGCATAGCAACGTGATAGTAGTTGTGGCATGGTGACGTGCCAGTAGCCGTGGCATGGTGGCATGACAGTAGCTGTGGCATAGCGATGTGCTAGTAGTTGTGGTACGGTGGCATGCCAGTAGCCGTGGCATAGCGACCTGCTAGTAGTTTTGGTACAGTGGCATGCCAGTAGCCGCGGCATAGCAAGGTGCTAGTAGCTGTTGCATGGTGGCGTGCCACAGCCGCTGGCATAGCTGACGTGCTTAGTAGTAGACCCAGCATGGTGGCGTGCCAAGATGGCAGGGCATAGCGACATGCTAATAGCCGTGGGCATGGTCGCTCAAAGGCCACAAGCCATGTTAGTTTGGTGGCGAACTTGGATGGCTGAGATTGCGTCTCAGGAGGAAAGGTAGCCGTCGATCATGGATATCTTTAATTGGCAGTGGCGCGTCTGGCATGCGCGTCTGGCATGTACGGCATGCGCGTCTGGCATGTGTGGCATGCATGTGCGGCATGTTGGCGCGTTTTGGGAAGTTGGCGCTTTTGGAAAGCCGACTTAGTGTGGCGACCTCTTTTGAGGTTGCGCCAAGGTGTGTTTGGCCTTTAACTTATGGTGGAAAGTTTAGAGCAACCTGATTGGCCACAAAAGGGGGACGGCCAAACACAAGGCGCGACCACAGTTCTGGTGAGAGTGTGGCGGCTTGGTCGATTAGAAGTGGGTCCGGTAAGCATAGGCCCAGCCACAACTTATGTGTGTGTGGCGAGTTTAAAACGACCTGATTGGTCGAGAGAAATAGGGTCGTGGCGTGGCCAATGGCGCTAGCTGGCCTAAGGCATAGCCACGACTCTCTTTGCTGCTGCGGCCCCTATTTTCTTATTCTGGGCGAGGTTCTGCACCTGCTAATCCATGGCGGATTAATTACTTAGGCTTACAAGCAAGGCCTGGCACATTGTGCGAGGCGCGAAACCCTAACTTTTGTAAGTTAGTCAGGACCATTGATTGAGTTCTATGTGCTGACACAGAGTTCTTTTAAGTTCATTGCCAGAGAGCAGCATGCTTTTCTGATTCGAATACCTTATGCAAAGACCTTATCCTTGATACTTGGAGATTCGTGATACTCGCTGCGAGTGAACACAAATCGTCATGCCATATCAACATTAAGGGTTCATCCGAGAACATAGCATAAGGCATTCAGAGGAACTTATATTAAGTGAATATACGCGAGGCGCCGAAATTTACAGAACATCTGGGATTCGCCAGTCTGGATAAATTTCATGTAAGTATATTGAGCGGCTCAATAAATATGCCAATGGAGAGGTTAGCACACGTGGCTCTGTTTCCTTGTTGAGTGATGTCACATCAGATGCAAGGTTTTGCGATTTTAACCCTAAGCTAAAAACCACCATCAACAACCATTAAGCACGGTGCATTCAAAATTTCATACTAGGCAAAGGCATGCGCTAACTAGGATTTGGGCATGGCCAGAGATGTGAGATTAGCATTAGCATGATCATGAGAAAATGGTGTTTGGCCATGGCCTGGATGCAAACATGACTTGCTTTATCACACTTGCATTATTGGAATAATGATGCACTACTCCGATGGCTTTACTTTAGTTAGTGTAACGATTACGAGTTGGTTACATGCAGTGTGTTAGCTTTATGCTTTCCTAAAAGGCTAGGAACTGCCTCTGCGGATTTAGGAAAATAGATAAGTCAGTTGGCGTGGTTGGCCAACTGCCTTGCATAAAGTAAATATGTAGCTTCTAGTTAGTTACTTTGTAACTAGCTTTTGTAAGGATATAAAAGCATGATCTTGTAAGGGTATGGGTATCCAGTACAAGAAGAGTTTGTGTAATAACAAATATGCAGTAATAATAAGGATTCGTCCAAGATTAAAGCTAAATTCTGTTAGTGCATTTATCCCTTTGTTTGGCTTACTGTTTTATGTATCAAATGGAGTGTGTTATAGACTACTTATAATGTAGAGGATCGACGAACGCGTAATTGGCTAAACAAACTCTATAAAGTGTAGTCAATAGCAAGTAGTCAAGGCTCTAAAACTGGCATATAACAAAATTCCCATAATACCCCCAAAGATGCAAAAAATAAAACTCTAATTATAAACAGTATGTAAAAACCATAAACTTCATCAATAATTTCAATCCCAATTACGAACAAATAATAATTACCCTAATCTCTACGACATCATTTTAATTCAGTAAATATTAAATTACTGAACACAGAACTAGAAGAATTAAAGATATTATTATAATAGTTTTATTGAGATAACCGAAAAACCTAGTTAGCAAGAAATTTCAACAAAATTAGGTCAAAATTTGAGGATTTATGCATACATATCCATAGATCGAGTGAGAAAAAAAAATATGAGATCGAAACGTATCGCTTCGAGCTGAAGTAGATTTCCAATTATAAGGAATCTCTTTAAATTTTTTTCTAGAAAAATTCAAAAATCAAGAACCGATGAAAATTCGCGGATGAGATCAGAAAGAAGAGAGAGAGAAAAATAATTATTTCAGAAATAAATTAGGCGGTTCTCACGAAAATATAAAAATAAAAATTTCATGCTTCTATAGAAATATTTTTTATTTAAAAAGAAAAAGAGCTTTGGGCTTGCTCTGAGCTCTGTATATTGAAAATGGCCTAAAGAAAATGTCCAAAGCTCAAAGAAAGATCTTACATAGCCATAGGGAGGCATAATCCTGTGTAGAAGAAATGTCCAAAGCATAGAGAAAATAAGAAAAGAAGAATCGGGGAAGAAAAAGAGAAAGTCCTTTATTATAATTAACAGTAAAAAAATGCAACTCTAAAAGGAAAAGAGCATATGCAAAAGAGAAGACACTTATGGACTTCTTGCTGGGTTTCTTTGCCGAAGCATTAGAACACTTGGTTAGCAAAATAGGAGCCATACTGAGGTTTATTCTTTGTATATGCTCGTCTAATGAAAGATGATACCATATTTTGGTAGGAATTATATATTACCTAGTCACATTATAAATTGTATCTCTTTGTTGACAACTACATGTTTTAACTAAGATGCAGCCAGTAAACTCAATATACTATACTATAAAATTACATGTTCTACAACTAAATAAAAATTGTACCTGAATAATTCAGGAAAAAGGTTTACAACCTTCGACAGTTATGATTAAGAAGTAACAACAATAACAACATCTGTCGTAGTACAACCTTTTGAATAGCTAACACCAATAAACTTGGCAGTATTCCAATGATTCAGGAATATTTGTACAACAGTTACACTAGCAACCTTTTAAATAGCTTTTCTTTTTCCCAGGTCAAACAAGCCTGAATGCCAGTTTACCGATGCATATTAGAAAATAATAATAACAGCAGCTAATCTACCAGTAACTGGCCCCTCCTGAAGAGCATAAATATATGTAACAACAATAACGCACCCATAAAGGTGGCAACCCATATCAAATTAAAATGTGAATCCTGAACACAATGATGATTATGAAATAACACTATAACAAATTTGAAATGTTTCGACAAGTATATCGAACAACAAAGCTAAGTACTAATATGTTGGTGCAACTGCAAATTTAATGACAGTAAAAATGTAAAGATCTAAGATCGAACAAGTAAGACACCGGCATTTCAAAGAAATAAGAAAAGAGAGAAGTGTCGGAAATCTTGCATTAGGGTACATAGGAATGCCAGAGAAAAATACATAGACAAGTGGTGGAACTATCCATGTATGTGAGAGAAAGAAAAATAGAGAAGGAGGTGTCAGAAGCATTAGACGAATGCATCCAAGGGGAGAGTTTCACAATATCCTGAACACAAGGTCGATCAGATGCTTTTGTAGAAGTCAGCAATGTGATAAAGTTCCTATCCCAAGTCTTCATGTTATCGGGTAGAACTCGTTTCTTTCTCAGATTTTTAATCAATTCGATCCTCTCTTGTGCAGTTTTCATTCCAGGAATCAACTCAAGGAATAAGATTCCAAGTCTATAAATGTCAACCTTAAAATCAATCTTCTCTCCAAGGCTTCTCTTGAGTTCTCTATAATATTCTTGACCGGGACTGTTTGCATGTAGATCGGGGCTTCCTACTTTAGCTGAAATTAATAAAACTCAAAGTGTTTTAGCTGCAAGTATTAATGAGCTACACCACAGTCACAGTACAAGTTTTAGCTGAAAATATATATTATTAACCTAAGTAAAAGATAAAAAGGTGTCATTCATAAACTCTTGAACATCGCAACAGTATCGGATATCGTTGATCATTTAGAAGAAAGATGTGTTATCGGTTAATAAGATAAAAAGGTTGATACATCAAATATGTAACAACAACGAGTTGCAAATGTTTGTTATTATTATCATCATCATCAATCTCAATCAGTATCAATAGTCAAAATGGTTTAAATATAAAAAAAAAATCAATGTATCATCTTAACGATATTCAATTAAAGCGATATTTAATGATCATTTCATATATAGTTTTAGTAAACAATAATAAATCTATGATATTATCAAATAGATAAAAGAGAAAAGGATGAAGATGATTGGAACATAGATGTCTAGTATGCTTTAGTGGTTTGGGTAAGAGCTAGAGAGAATAGAAAAATAGCTGCTTCAAAATACATCTCAAACAAACATTTCAACTTCTTATTTTGATTTTTTTTTTTTAAAATACAACTGGTTGTTAAACGATAAGTGAAGCCTGGTAATAGAGTAACACCGAAACAACAATAAATCAACCTCGAAATCGCTTATAGATAGGTCAATAGTTGTATGTACGCTAATTACTACATTATTTGACCCACTCACACAATTAATATGAGTATTGAGGTTTATTTGATTACTGAAAGAAAAATTATGACGCACCGATCTATATAATCTGAAATCAACACAAATAATCAAATAAATCATAAATAAAAAGTAAATAATCCCAAAATGTTTTGTACTGTTTTTTCTATTTAAGTTTAAAATAAATTTAAATAGTTGTTTATGGGTAAAAATCGTTTCCGCCGATTTCAGTAAATTCGGTAGGTGAGTGAGAAACTGGTTTAAACCCTAAACAAATATGTTGCAGTGAGCACTTTATAGATTCGAGAGATCAATCCGTACAAGTCCTACCTAAACTAAGAAATGGTCGTTCTGCACTGCTCCAGGCACAAAGTGGAGGAGAAACGTTGATTTGGGAGGGAAGCAAAGAAAGGTGTTGAGACCGAATAGTTCCGGGAGAGTAGTGTCTCGACTTGTATCGAAAGTGAAAGCTTAGGAAGCTTGCAAGAGATGAAAGCTTTTTGGAGAGCTTGCAAAGTTTCCTTTTCTGAGAGTGTTGTATTTTTTCCCTGACCGAGACTTGTTGTCTGGTGGAAATAGGTAAGACCTATTTATACAAGTCGATACTAAAACGTACCCTGGCCTCATGAAGGAAGAGAGTAAAGGGTGAAATAATAGGAGGAGGTGGTAACCGCAAGGTGTTTATGGGTGAAAACGTTTTCACCATTATTTCCTCATTTATTTGACCGCTTTATTCCTATTCACGCTTTCTTAATGTGAGCGTAGTGTAGGCCGCATGTTTGTGGATCGCCAAACCAAAACCCTGGAAAGCATCCCCTAGTTTGTGTTGATGTCTCGAGTGTTGGTTGCACCTTGAGTGCAAGTGGCAATGCCAGAGCTGCTAGTGGCGTGTGTGGCATGTGCGGAATGCTTTGGTGGTAGGTTGTACGTTGAGTGTAAGTGGCAATGCCCAGCCGCTGAGTAGGCGTGTATGGAAAGTGCCAATAGCGTGTGCGGAATGCCTTGATGGTAGGTTGTACGGTTTGCAAGTTAGGCTACCAGCGTGCGTGTTTAGCATGTGTCAATGGCACGCATGGCCATTAGGGCTATGTCCCGGTAAGAAAAGCTACCGATGACATGTTGGCATGTGCCAATGGCATGTGTGGCCAACTTGGGTCACGACTGGGTAGAAAAGCTACTAGCGAGCGTGTTGGCATGTGCCAATGGCATGCATGTCCAATTTGGGTCGTGTCCTGGTAGGAAAGCTACCCGAGCGTGTTAGCATGCGTGACCAATTTGGGTTGCGTCCCGGCAGAAAAGCTACCCGAGCGTGTTGGCATGTGTCAATGGCATGCGTGGCCAATTTGGGTCGCGTCACGGTAGGAAAAGCTACCAAATGAAAGGTGTTGGCATGTGCCAATGCATGCGTGGCCAATTTGGTCGCGCCCTGGTAGGAAAAGCTACCAGCCGAGCGTGTTGGCATGTGCCAATGGCATGCGTGGCTAATTTGGGTCGCGTCCCGGTAGGAAAATATACCAAATGAGCGTGTTGGCATGTGCCAATGGCATGTGTGGCTAATTTGGGTCGCGCCCGGTAGGAAAGCTACCAGCGAGCGTGTTGGCATGTGCCAATGGCATGTGTGGTTAATTTGGCCTAGGTTGCATGGTTTGCAAGCTCAGGTGCGGGCTACTTTGGCATGGCGCGGCTAGGGCCAAGGTAAGGGTGTTTGGCTTGCGTGGCATGACCCGCGTAGCTAGGGACAAGGCAGCAGTGCGTTTGGCATGGCGTGGGCTAGCTCGGACTAAGTGTGGCTGGCATGATTTGCCATTGGCACGGAGGTGCGGCTAGCTTGGGCTAGGTGTGGTCGGCATGATTTGCCATTGGCACGGAAGTGCGGCTAGCATGGCTGGCATGCTTTGGCGCGTTTGGTGTGGTTGGCATGATTTGCCATCGGCACGGAGGTGCGGCTAGCTTGGGCTAGGTGTGGGCTGGCATGATTTGCCATTGGCACGAGGTGCGGCTAGCATGGTTGGCATGCTTTGGCACGTTTGGTGTGGCTGGCATGATTTGCCATCGTACGGAGGTGTGGTGGGAATGATTTGCCATTGCACGGAGGTGCGCTAACTTGGGCTAGGTGTGGTGACATGATTTGCCATTGGCACGGAGGTGCGGCTTTCATGGTTGGCATGCTTTGCGCGTTTGGTGTGGCTTGGCATGATTTGCCATTGGCACGGAGGTGCGCCTAGCTTGGGCTAGGTGTGGCTGTCATGATTTGCCATTGGCACGGAGGTGCGGCTAGCATTGTTGGCATGCTTTGGCGCGTTTGGTGTGACTAGCATATCTAGGGCCAAGGCAGAGTGCGTTTGGCATGGCGCGGCTAGCTTGGGCTAGGTGTGGCTAGCATGATTTTCTATTGGCACAGAGGGGAATTAAGGTTTTGTTCATTGTAACCCTAATTTGAAAAAATACCCCTATTAATTACTAACTACATGCATTAAATGTTCTAATAAATGTGTCATCGGTGACATTAGGTTATTTGGGGTTTTACGATTTTACCCTTTGTTTAAAATCCACCATCAACATTAAGTCCCCCCGCTTAGCTCGGAACAGAGCTTTGTTGCGAGGTAAGCATAAGATGGTGACAAACTATCAACAACAAATCGTAAAGAGAATTGGAAGAGGCTTGTCTCGACCTTTTTATAAACAGATTTGGAATCCTTGCCTCGCGCTTTTGCGCAAATCGGGAGGCTGGCACAATTGGGAAGTCGGCGTCATTGAAAGGTAGAAGTCAGGAGGCATTGAGAAGTTGACACGAGTTGGGAACCGAGCGTGCTAGTCAAGGACCTGGGCAAAATGGGAAGCCGATCGTGCTAGCCGGTGTGACTTGGCATTGGGAAGTTGGGCGCGGTTGGTGGACTGGTGCAACTTGGGCGACGTTGGGAAGTTGGGCGCGATTGGTGGGACCTATGCTACTTGGGCAACGTCGGGAAGTTGGGCGCCCTTGTGGGCCCGTTCCTTATATGCACGATTTTGGTATAGGGAAATCCTTCCTATATTTCGAATCTCCACGCCCATATATATAAAATCCCTTCTCTCATCTTTGTTCTTTCATCTTTTCATACTAGCGGCAGAGTCATAAAGAAAACCGATTTCCAGTGTATGTCTTCCAAGATTTCTCTTGTTTCCTTTTCATGTAGGTGCAAACCCTAAAAGTAGGCATTTTTATAATCCTTGCAATGATATTGTGCATATGATTTCTTGGCGTGCTTCTTGTAGAAAATATTGTATATATGCACCCAAGGGAAATACCGTATATATGATTCGAACCCATAGAAAAACGCTCCATATATAATTTTGAACCCGAAGAAGGATACCATAGACACATTCGAGCCCGTAGAAAATACTACGTATATAGTCTTGAAACCGAAGAAGGATACTGCAGACGCACTTGAGCCCGTATAAAATACGGTGTATATAAAAAAAATTTGAACCCTGAAGAAGATACTGCGTGTGCATTTTCGAACCCGTAGAGAATGCTGTATATGTGCTTCATATGACTTCGAACCCATAGGAAATATTGCATATATGAATTTCGGACTTGAAGAAAATACTGCCTGAAAGCGATTTTGAACCCGTAGAAAAATGCTCCATATATAATTTTGAACCCGAAGAAGGATACCATAGACGCATTCGAGCCCATAGAAAATACTGCGTATATAATTTTGAACCCTGAAGAAAATACTGCGTGTGCAGTTTTGAACCCGTAGAGAATACACCCTCTTTTTTTTTATTGGGTGCGGTTATGTGTTAGGGAGATAATTTCGTCTTTCTCCGTGTGTAGATATCTCGTTACTAAGTTGCTATGAAGAAATCCGACAAGATGTTACCTGAACAAAATTTCGCCTCATCGAAGGATGTTCATAGTTCCAAACCAAACACGGATGATGAATTCTTTGCTAGACCCTCGCCCGTTTGGAAGAATCACCTGTGTTTCGTGCCAATTTTGTTAACCGATGGTGAAGATGAAAAGAAAACACGTTCGGTTCGCCCAGAGAACACCATACGGTTCTGTCTTCATAAAGGGGTATATTCTTCTTCCAACATTGATTTCAGGATGTGTCAAAGCCCATTGCGTTCTTTTGATAGATGGGTTGAGTTCATGGTGAGTAGGGAGCACATAAATACCAACTTGACTTGAGCGCAGATTATTGATGTGTTGTCGAGCTTTCAAGAAATCTCCGACAGGAAGGATATCCCGGCTTGGTTGCTTTCATCTCAGGATGGTGTTCGGACACCCATACGATCATATGTAGATGGGGTGAAATAACCTTCTCTTTGGAGAGTGTGGCTCTCTTGCTAAATCTTCCGAACCTGGAATCTTAATATCCGATTGTCTCAAGGTGAGGAGAAGATGCGGAAGGCCTTGCCGCTAAGTTGGGATATTACGCTGGGAAAAGACTCCACCGCGAAGTCGGAGGATTCTGTCCTAAAGAGTATGAAAGGTGCTTTGGCTGGTAGATATCTCAATGGTTTCCTGACGAGTCGGAACCTAAATAAAAGCAAAGTGATCTTCATGTTGCAATATTTTTGGCTCTCTGGTTGTCTAGAGACATTTTTGATGACGGTTCTGGCAAGAAGGAAATAAGACCAGAGTTGCTAGTGATTGCTGTGAAGTTAGCAAAAGGTGAAGTTCTTCCCATTGGCAAGATATTCCTTGGTTCCCTGTATGTGCATCTGGATCACCTAGTTGCGAACATGCGAGTTTCAATGGTTTCATGAAAGTGGATTCATATGTGCACGTTGCTTTTCGCAAGCCTGGCTATGGGAGAACTTTGAGAAGTATGCTCCGAAACCGTTGCCTTCGATTCCCGCGAGTTGGGGCGGCTCCCGAATTCTTTGATTGGTGAACAAACGTCCAAGAGTTGGCATGAGCTTGGTTAGTCTTCTCGATAAGTCGCATGAAATCAGTTTTCGCCCATGGGAGCCGGTCCATAGGTCGGTGACTCAAATTGACACCTTTGCTTCTGCTCCGATCATGTCTTTATCTTCTGACGGCAACTTGAGTGTTGGTGAAAACTTGTTTATTCAAAGCTGCATGTCCGGATATATGCCGTCTTTCTTCATGGGATATTTCCGAATAACTCGCTATAATATTGACCGTGCTGCCTCGTCACATGGGGTTTCGATCAAGGGGTGCCTCTTTCTTACCAGCTGGTGGTTCCTAAGGATTCATTGCATGCCGCCCTCAACGCCAGTGCCCTTGAGCGGTATCCGCCTTCCTTCTTTCGATGGGAAGAGTAACTTCGACGACTTTTGGCTATATAATGAGTTACGGCACGATGAGTTCACTATGATCCAAGATTTTGTAAATAACGTGGTGGAGAATGTTCGTGTAAACCTTCCCCATCGCCTTTGAAGAAGTATCCAATGTTGAGATATCCCAAGCGAAAGTTGCCCGGCAACTCTGAAAGTCCTTGTGCAAAGGAACAAAGAACGAAGAATCGTGGCTTGAAGTGTTCCGAGCGGTTTCAAAAGATCCTTCCGCAACTCTCGTGTCTTTCAGTTCTTCCAATAACCAGGTATGTGTCGCCTCCTTGTTGGTTTGTCTCAAAGCACGTGAATTTCTGCTAAAAACATGTGTTTTGTTTCTTTCAGGCTTCGGTAGTGTTAATGCTTTCGCCGCCTTGCACATTGCCGAGACTATAATTTCTTCAAGAATTTCGGCGGCACCGAGCCTACTCATAGCGGTGATGAGTCGAGAAGAAGAAAGTTCGACAAGTGAGAGTGATTCCTCCGCAAAGACTGGTTCTTTTTCGGAAGTGGTTCGGTGAGTTTCACGCTTCTTTTCTTTCTTCTTCCGTTTCTTCTTTTGAAAAATGTCTAACTCAAGTTCGCAGAGGAATCTGCCTGGGAGGAAGATTCTCAGGGTGGAGCCACACGAAAACTTGCCTTTGGTGGCCACCGCCGGTGACTTGGAGATGGGAGTTAGCCAATTGCCGGGCACAAATGCGGTTCAAACGGTGGATGATTCTCGATGGTTGCTTACCGTAGACATGGAAGAAGACCTTTGCGAGTCGTGAGGCCAGTTGCGGCGCCATTTTTTGATCCCCCGTACTTGGTTCCTTATCCAGGTCATGTGCTGGGTTGCAGTTTCAAGGTCTGGCTAAGTATGAGGCGTTGTACACTGAATCCGGGAGAAGTACGGACATATGGCCACAACCAAGAAGGTCACCTTGTCGATTTGCGCCGGTTAAGCGTGTGGGAAGAGGCTTTGTCTTCCATCGAGGATATACGTGAGGTGACTGGTCACACCGTTTCAAGACGTTATTGCCGACCGGGAGCACCATCGCGACGTGTGCGTAGAAAAGGAGTTCAACGCTTCGTGGTTTGTCGAAGGCCTTGCCGAGATCCGAAAGATGCAAAAAGAATCGAAAGCCTTTATGCAGAGGAGATTGCACGACAGAGGTAGAACTCGAAAAGCTTTCCAAGATGTTAACTATGAAGAGAGCGTCTCTTGAAGACGCAAAGTTGACTTTCTCCAAGAAAAGCATACCTCTGTTAAACTTTCATTTAGGTTCTTCTTCTTTTTTTTCTTTTTTTTTTGAAAAACATACTGGATGTCTGGTTCAAAGTTCGACCGGTTTTGATAGACAGCTGGTAGCTTTTGAGGATATTGGATTATTTCTGGGATGAATGGTTTTGATAATATAACTCGATTATGTTTTGTGAAAGGAATATTGCTTTTTGTGAAAGTGTGTGCTAGCAATAGGCACAAGACGCATAGTATGACGGTTTTATTAAGAACCTAAAAACATATCATATATCTTGCCTGGTCTAAATTTACCACCCAGAGGTTTTTGCGAACACGCCCCTCTCCATGTAAAAGGCGGCTTTGCTGGTAGCATCGCCGCAAGTCCCCAATCGCTCGGTAGCATCTTCACGAGTCCCCAGTTTTCCGGTGTACTTTTACAACCGGTAATCAAGCTCCTGGCAATTGAGTCGGATTGAGTCGCCTTCCCTACCATCTTGACATCTGGTCGAAGAACGAGATCGACGCCCGACATTGTAGCCGATAGATCAATCCTCCCGCCTGTGGTCGCCAATTGTTTATGGGTAAAATCGCTTTCGCCGATTTCAAAAATTCGGTAGGTGAGTGAGAAACTAGTTTAAACCCTAAACAAATGTGCTGCACGTGAGCACTTTATAGATTCGAGAGATCAATCTGTACAAGTCCGGCCTAAACCAAGAAATGGCCGTTCTAGACTTGCTTCGGTCACAAAGTGGAGGAGAATGGTTGATTTGGGGAGGGAAGCAAAGAAAGGTGTTGAGACCATAATAGTTCTGGGAGAGTAGTGTCTCGACTTGTATCAGAAAGTGAAAGCTTAGTAAGCTTGCAAGAGATGAAAGCTTTTTGGAGAGCTTGCAAAGTTGTCTTTTCTGAGAGTGTTGTATTTTTTTCCTGACCGAGACTTGTTGTCTGGTGGAAATAGGTAAGACCTATTTATACAAGTCTAGACTGAAACGTACCCTGGCCTCATGAAGGAAGAGAGTAAAGGGTGAAATAATGGGAGGAGGTGGTAACCGCAAGGTGTTTATGGGTGAAAACGTTTTCACCATTATTTCCTTATTTATTTGACCACTTTATTCCTATTCACGCTTTCTTAATGTGAGCGTAGTGTACGCTTCATGCTGTGACCGCCAAACCAAAACCCTGGAAAGCATCCCCTAGTTTGTGTTGATATCTCGAGTGTTGGTTGCACCTTGAGTGCAAGTGGAGTTGCTAGAGGCGCGTGTGGCATGTGCGGAATGCCTTTGTTGCGGGTTGCACTTTGAGTGCAAGTGGCAACGCCAGAGCTGCTAGTGGCGTGTGTGGCATGTGCGGAATGCTTTGGTGGTAGGTTGTACGTTGAGTGTAAGTGGCAATGCCGTGAGCTTCTAGTGGCGTGTATGGCAAGTGCCAATGGCGTGTGCGGAATGCCTTGATGGTAGGTTGCACGGTTTGCAAGTTAGGCTATCAGCGTGCGTGTTTGGCATGTGTCAATGGCACACATGACCATTAGGGCTGTGTCCTGGTAAGAAAAGCTACCGCCGATGCATGTTGGCATGTGCCAATGGCATGCGTGGCCAACTTGGGTCACGACCTGGTAGGAAAAGCTACTAGTGAGCGTGTTGGCATGTGCCAATGGCATGCGTGGTCAATTTGGGTCGCGTCCTGGTAGGAAAATCTACCAGCGAGCGTGTTGGCATGCGTGGCTAATTTGGGTTGCGTCCGGCAGAAAAATTACTAATGAGCGTCTTTGCATGTGCCAATGGCATGCGTGGCTAATTTGGGTCGCGTCCTGGTAGGAAAAGCTACCAGCTGAGCGTGTTGGCATGTGCCAATGCATGCGTGGCCAATTTGGGTCGCGCCCTGGTAGGAAAAAGCTACCAGCCGAGTATGTTGGCATGTGCCAATGGCATGCGTGGCCAATTTGGGTCGCGTCCTGGTAGGAAAAGCTACCGGCGTGTTGGCATGTGCCAATGGCATGCGTGGCTAATTTGGGTCGCGCCCGGTAGAAAAAGCTACCAACAGCGTGTTGGCATGTGCCAATGGCATGCGTGGCCAATTTGGCCTGTTGCATGGTTTGCAAGCCTAGGTGCGGGCGCTACTTGGCATGGCGCGGCTAGGGCCAAGGTAAGGGTGTTTGGCTTTGGCGTGGCGTGACCGAAGTAGCTAGGGCCAAGGCGGTGTTTGGCATGGCGCGGCTAGCTCGGGCTAAGTGTGGTTGGCATGATTTGCCATTGGCACGGAGGTGCGGCTAGCTTTGGCTAGGTGTGGGTCAAAAGGATTTGCCATTGGCGCACGGAGGTGCGGCTAGCATGGTTGGCATGCTTTGGCGCGTTTGCAATGATTTTCCATCGGCACGGAGGTGCGTTTGGGCTAGGTGGTCGGGCATGATTTGCCATTGGCACGCGAGAGGCGCGGCTAACATGGTTGGAGCTTTGGCGCGTTTGGTGTGGCTGGCATGATTTGCCATTGGCATGTGCGGCTAGGTAGTGGGTAGCATGATTTGCTATTTGCACGGAGGTGCGGCTTTGGTCTAGGTGGTGGTCGGCATGATTTGCCATTGGCACGAGGTGCGCTTTCATGGTTGGCATGCTTTGGCGTTTGGTGTGGCTGGCATGATTTGCCATTGGCACGGAGGTGCGGCTAGCATTGTTGGCATGCTTTGGCGCGTTTGGTGTGACTAGCATAGCTAGGGCCAAGGCAAGAAGGCGTTGGCATATGGCGCTGCTAGCTTGGGCTAGGTGTGGTGGCATGATTTGCCATTGTTACGGAGGGGAATTAGGTTTTGTTCATTGTAACCCTAATTTAAAAAATACCCCTATTAATTACGACTACATGCATTAATTGTTCGATAAATGTGTCATCGGTGACATTAGGTTATTTGGGGTTTTACGATTTTACCCTTTGTTTAAAATCCACCATCAACAACAGTTAAAACATGAACAAATATAATATTATCAATCTAAGCTTGAGCTTTCTCATCCCAACGTTGTTCAAGATTCGAGAGTTGTAATGGCACTACATCACTAACATGATACAACTGCAACATCTAATGTTGTTAATTTCATGGGTTGCGATAGAATTGTTCTTAATTCATCGATTTCTTCCAAAATACCCATATTTCAAATGACATATCAGTTAAATTCATGGAACAACATTATCATTTTCAATGTGTTGTGATATTTAGTTGTAATCTTAGTTTGAATTTGCCATGAAAACAAGGTTAATTGTCATTTTGCATTGGATAATCTGGAAGCTCTGTATAGCCACGGAAACTGTACTCGTATATATAATATACAAGCCTATAACCCGGTGCATACGCGCCGGATCGGATTTCTAACATACTATTACACTAATATATAAGATCTAAATTCTATTACTGTCGTTAATATTTGTATACCGTTACTAGTGCTCGTCTATTTGTCGGTACATAAATAAAAAATTTCTTCAAAAGGCATTTATAGTCGGTTCATTTCATATTTTCCAGTAATTTCTTGCAACTGTTCTCTTTTGTTCTACATATGCAATTGTTTCCTATCTAGAGTTTGTTCTTTCCATGAGCTTGGATTTCACATCTTCAAACTCCATATATGTGAATTCGTACTCTTTTGGTTTTCTTCTATATTTTATCCCACCTTAAAAACATCTTTTGTTCATTTATGACTGGTCAGCAAATTTCAAGGATGATCTCTCATTCCAAAGTTTCCAAAGAAAAGAACATTCCCTCTTCTTCTAGATTTTGTCCCATGGATCCACATATAGTCTTTTGAAATCATTCAGTATTTGATCTCTCTGTAGAACAATAATTAGTATCCATGTTATACGCAATAAATGAAGTTACGATTAGTATTCATGTTATATGCAATTAATACTCTGTTGTTTACCGTTTCAGATGAATGTCATATACAGGCCATGCGGATTTATCATTTGTCAAATTAGAATCTTCCTCCATATATTCCACTGATGCATTCTACTCGAGCGACTACTCTATTAGCAGCTTTGATTCTCGGTCCTTCTAATTACTATGTTGATAATAATAACACCTTTATTTCTAGATTGCTTTTTTAATGAACTACCTCTTTTGCTTTTGATTCCCATGGGCATTTAGTTCGATATTTTGTAAGTTATAATTAACTCTCTTGCGTCAAAGTATATTTACTTGACATTTTTTTCTTCGCATTCATCCACTGTATACTCTTTATCTATGGGATTTATTCGTTCTGGAAACATCCACCTAGTCATTGCACGCATGGTAAATAAAAAAGTAGCCACTTGATCTTAGTTTGTCGTTGCAAATTATATAGTAATTATTAGCTCCATATACTTTAATTACATCTTTGTTCTGATTGTTTATATCTCTGTTTGACGTTTGTTCACCTACCGCAAGTGATTATGACGTTTCTTCCCTCATAATCATTATTTTCCAATTGGATATTTACTCCTTCAATAAATCTAATGAATTTTCTGAAACCATAGATTTGGTATTAGGAATCAAACTACACAGTCTCGTGTAAATGTATGAGTATGAGATTGTATCACCTTGCATAATCCATCTGGCAAAGATACAAAAGAAAAGGGTAAGTAAGAATGATAAGCTTCAAAAGCTTCATGGATATCATTTCATAACAGGCTTTATGACAGCCTCCGACCTCCGTATCAAGAATTTAGCATTTAGGAATTAACTATATTTAGTATAGGATTGAAAAACAAAATTTATAATCTTCACGATACTTTCTTTTAGGTAATGAGCTTAGTTGTCGTCTTATTTTTATTTAACCTCTATTTTCGATCCGTTTTCACCATGTACCATTTTAATCCTTCTCTCATAAAACTTCTTTCTTAATTTCTTTAACTCTTCTGAGTGATCCTGTTCTTACCTTCTCCTAAACAGAAAATGGATATTTCTTACCATGAGTTGTAATTGAAACATACCATATGTTCTTTTGTTTTGGATACATGCATGGTTTGTCCAGCAACTTGTAATATTTCCTAATCTTTTATTCTTTTGTATAAATTTAGATAGCTTCGCCGACAACCCTAAAAAAAATAACAAATCTCAAAAAAAACCAAAAGAAAATTGTTTTATGTCTCCATCTTTCCATCATGGAACTTATAAGTTCTTATTCAAGGGATGTTCGACTTTAATCATTACTTTCCCAATTGACTGATCTTTTTCAACTATAGTCATCTATATATACTTTTCTCAAAGAGTTGCTACCCAACCAAACTGTTTTTGTTTCTTGAAGTATAACAATTATATTTTGACACAATGAAAAGTTGTCACTTCCCGGTATTACATTAAAGCTCGAATAGAGAAGGTTCACTGAACATGCGTTCTTGTAAATATATTGAGTTTTGGTATCCTTTCATAGATATCAACGTTTACTAATAGTAATGTCCTTTGAGAGTAAACTTGTATTTTGTTTTGAAAGGAAATGGTTAGTAAATAACAACATTTCTTAACGAAGAGTCACTTTTAAGGAGATGCTTCTGAAAGGACATCTAAACCTTCATTTTGGTTAACAGTAATGTCTTTTAAGATGTTGATGGCATGGATATTATTTGTCAAGAAGTGATTACATTGCTTCACCAAAGATCTAAACGATTTTTGGAACGACATGTGGCTTCTTGGGGTTCTCTTATTATAAAGAAAGATAATAGATAGAGCCTAAAGTTGATGTGAACTATGTACATGAGGATCAACATGTTGCCCACTACCATATGAACAAAAGTATCCACGTCAAAAAACACAACGGCTACTACTATGATGGAGAGCAATAACTTATTGGTGGCCATATCACCCGACAAACACGGTCATACTACTATTTCCATTGTCAACATGGAGCTTATAAGTTATCTTTACACCACCAAACATAACATATAACATCCTTCCAATAACATTTAACAAATTATTAGTTCCTTTTTTTTGTCAATCAAAAAATAAAAATTATTTATTAGGTTTTTTAGTGATTAGATATTTTTGTATACAGCCAATTAGCAATTTATTTATTTTTAGGATTTTAGAAATACAAAAATAAATGCATAATATAAAAAATACTTCTAACAAGTCCGATTAAAAGGCACATGATCATTGGAATAAAAACAACATTTTGAAGAAAAAGAGTAAGCAAAGTATCATTACTCGTACAACCATCCTAATCATTCTATTTTTTTGATATGTGAAATCTTTTCAAAAATCCAAGTGATTGATACTAAAAGGTTATAATAAAATACTGTATTAAAGACTTGGAAAACTATACCATTATAAAAAGGTAACATAAAAAAGACATAAGAAAAATCATACCGAATATCTTATTATTATCTTTTGCCCTATGTTGAATAAAAACCTTTTTTGTGTTATTGAGTAAATATTACAGACCGTGCTGAAAACTATGAAATTGTTGGAATTATCTAAGATAAATAAGTTAATCAAATACGAATTTCATAAGAGCAATGTTAACCCTGAATTGTAGTTTGCAGTTAATCAAATATGAGATTGTGCCCAGTTTCTTCTTATTTTACAGTTTTGCTTCTACAAGCTAAAGTAACTAAGAGTTGCAGCTAATACATGTATGTGCAGGCCTTTATTGGTGGCAGCTACAATTGGAAGGACAAATCTTCATACAAGTAATCTTGGAGAGAAAATCGCGCATGAGAGAAATCATTTGATTGAGATTTGAGGGATAGAGAAATACTGCCAAATGATATGAATGATCAAGATAAAGATTTCATCGCCCTGCGTACTTCCAAAGAAGCTTCCGCGCGACCTTCGGCTGAAGATATTGTTTAAATGGCCCTTTAGGATGCAACTGGAACCAATAGGTTAATGTAAGGCACCTTCTTTTTATTTTCTTTCTCAGCCACACACTTTAAGTGTGCAGTGATCTTCTCTCTGATATCCCAGCTAACGTTGGGTGCTTCTGGCACATATCTTTATTTTTCTTTCTCTGATATAGTGACATAGCATTGGGCATATGTATGATATTATTTCCTTGACATGTCATTGGGTGCACTTGTGATCCACTTACGTACTCATTCCAATAGTTAACATCCTTTCTGTAGTGAGTATTTCACGTTTTACCTTGGTTTCTTGTTGCTTCTTTTTCTTTTGTTTTTTCTTTTTAGTTTATACACCTTGATTTCTAAGTAGATAGTAGGTTTTTAATAATATCTCACATCCTAGTGTAAATAGGTGTAGTAATAACAATAGGAGATAACATTGCAAAATGTTACAAAACCATCTCAATATTCGAAATCTATTTTGCAATGGGATGTTTATTAAATGATAATTCTGTGATATATCAATGCTTTATATTCATAACTGAAATCTCAAATCTTTACACAACACTATAAAGAAGAACATAAAATTTTGTGACTCCTCACAAATTGAAAAACAAGTTTCTGCTGTACAAAGTCGGCTATACATGGATGACTCGTCGTTTAAGTGTCACTTAGATAAAGTTAATCTTGATTAGGAAAAGCAAAAAGTCAACACGTACATGTTAATTGACGTGTTAGCTTCCTGTTTTTCGCATCATATTTGATCAGGAGATAAATATCCATGAAGTGTTATAATGAGATAGGTTAATAACAATTTCTCCCGCGATTCAAACTTATACTATGCAAATGCTCAAATTTGAGAAATTGCCCATCCTATTTGCGCTTTTAAGCCCCCTACTAAGAAGAATAGTGGGATTTTTTTTTCTTCCAATTTACCCTCTTTACTGAACTTGCTTTTATGCACTCATATTTTATTAGACGAGCATCTGCAAGGAAACAAGATCAGTATAGCTTGCTATTTTGTTTTAGGATAAAAAATTGCAGGAAAAATAAGTCCACAACTTACTAACAATAAGCTAGATTCATATAAAAAAAAGGTGTTACAACCATCACTCAATTTTTACAAAATTAGAAAATAGTTGCATCACAATTAAATATGATGCAACTAACAATACCAACTGAAAATTATATTCCAAAGAAAACTATAAAACTATCATAAGTTTTACTTCTAAAAGATAAGGTTGGTCTTCAATTTATCCCAAAAACTTCCCTGAGTTGTTTTCTTTCCACAACGTCCGGATAATGTCGTAAGGAAAATCCAGATGTTCTATTTCTTTCAATGAGAGCAAGGAATATGTCATAGACTGTTTCAATAGTCTATCCCTTTCGAAATGAAAAAAAGTTTACGTGATTGAGTGGATTTGCTACTATCACACCTCGAAGAGAGAACACTAGACGGCAAACAATATGCTTATATTTAAAATTTTCGAATATTAAAACAACAAATTAAGTTAGTTAACGATGGGACCCAAAAATAAATAAATGAAAGTATAAAAATAAACGAGTTCTGCTACGACGAGACCTAAACTTGTTGATTTTCTAACGAGAAGCAAAGTTTGCTTGAAACTGATGAGTGCCAAATATTGCATATTTCTACACCTTTTTATTAGCATATAACTCATCTTTTGTGCTCAGAAATCAGATATTATCCCAGATTCTGTATTTTCTTTGTTTTCAAGAATAAATATTTGTATTAATTAATTTTGTGTTTTTAGATAGTAAATAAAGTTCGGAGAACTTGAGGAGCCAAAAGAGCAGAAAAGTGGAGACAAGAGTCTATGGAGCAAAAAGCCAAAGCCCGCGCGCGTATCAGTTGCAACCCAACAAGGAGCAACCCATTCACAAGACATGGTCTTGAACAGTCCAAGACCCGACCCGGATCCGAGCCCGTCTCCTCGGAGCCGTTAGATTTGCCTCATCTCCATCTGACGGTCGCATCAGCCACGCATCGGTGCTCCCCCACATCCAACGCTCGCTCCACCCTTCGCATCGTCTTATCGTTGTGCCTTCTCAACACCGAATTGCCCTATACCTATACCCATTCGACCATACCCATTTCTCTCTTCATTTTCTCTTTCTTCTCCGACACAAATCAGAGAGAACCCATCTCCTCCACCTCCTTCACCCTACCATGGCAGAACCACCACCAGAGCCATCATCACCACCATCTCCTTATCCTGCCAGCTTCACCAACCGCACCAGTAGCACCTTCACCTCCCCTCTAGGTCTAGCTATCTCTCTTTTAGCTTCTCCATAACCCTAGAAGCTAAATTAGAGATAACTAAAGCTAGGGTTCCCAACAATCAATCAATGGAGTTGCTGAGCCGAATAGACAGAGGAGACAACTGATTGAGCGACGTGGGTGAGAGGATATTGAATTATTTTCTGTTTTGGAGTAAATTAAGGTTTATCTTTGCATGTATAAATAGAAGAGGTAGTTTGTTGTTTAAGCTTATGCCTGGGCTAGCCAGAGCACCAATTTAGTGTAATTTGCATTTTGTTGTTTTAATTATGTTCTAATTTAATTAACTAGGGTGTTGTTGAAACCCCTAGTCTCATGTCAAGTAGTTAGTCTTTGGTTGTATTTATGTCAGGCGATAATATGATCAGGATTAGGAGTTAATTATGAGCTTTTTGAACTTGTGATAGAGTGTACCGTAAGAAGACACTCTATACTAGGAGGGAAATAGTGAATTAGTTAATGAATATCCACCGAGCCCTTCAAGTGAAGGCTCAAGAGCATAACCAGAGGTAAATTGCCTTAGCATAAGATTAGAGGGTGAATTCAATCACCCTAGTGCTCTTCAATCTTGTTAAAACCTGTTGCTATCTTAGTTCACAGTCACAAACAATTCTTAGTCGTATCGACAACAAACCACAAATTGTGTCACTCTCCTTACAAATTAGTTAGAGTAAGCCTTAGATCAACATAATACTCCACAAGTCTCTGTGGGATCGACCTGTGCTTTCCCTTGCCTCCAATAGGCATGTGCACTTGCAAAGAGACATAGTCGTAGGTATCTTTCCAAGCCTACCAAGTTTTTGCGCCGTTGGGGACTTGGCGTGTGTCAGGTCGATTATTGGCTAGCACTTAACCGATTTTCATTTCTCCCCGTATATACTCACCTTGAATTGTTACTTTTAGACCCGTAGTAGTGTAACTTAACCGTAGTTTTCCATTTCGCATTTTCGCTAGCCTATCGTAATTGCATTCTCTTTAGTACTTCTTGCTAGTTTGCATAACATCTTTGCATACTTTGCATCATTCTCTCTGTGACTTAGCTTACAACATCTCAGCTGTGGGATCATAGTGCATCTGTGCATTGCACTCACCATCCCATTTAGCATTTGGCCTAGCCTGAGCTCAAGCTTGAGTGGGTTAGTCTGTCACATTTGTGTCATTTCAGCTGCATTATGACCTTAATTGTTAAACCCTCATCTTTGCTAGCCGACTGTAGGGTTCTCATTAATGTAACCGCACATTTCTGGGAACTAAAAATCTCTTCTTGAGTAAAAATTGCCTTATACAACCCCAAAGAGAGGCATCGAAGGAGTTGCACCAGCGAAGACTCAACAACATATCTCGAAAACAAGGAAAGTAGAGGAACAGAATACGCTTGTTAGTGGAGCTAAAATGGTTGGTCACTCTAGAACTTCATTGTACTTCATATGTGCATAAATGATAAACCATGTTCCCCGATAACCAAGATGCTCCTCATGAACTAGTGCCATGTCTTTGAACCGAGCCATGTCATGATAAGCATGTGTAAGAATTTATCACCTGTTCTTTGAGCATTGCCTCGTTACTTTTGCGCACTAACATTGAGCTAAATTGTGCATCACCGAAAGTTGTTGAGCATCTCTCGTATGTGCATCCAGACCCATGCTTGCATGATAACTTAGTTACCCTGCAACTGTGAGTTTGATCTACAACAAGTACAACCAAACTTGCTACAAACCTTGTGTGATATCAACTAGGCTGGTTGATATCAACTACCCTAATTGATTCCTCGCATACCCTAATCATAACCATTGAAAACCAAAAGGGTCAACTCACCGTTGAACTTGTGTTGTGTGCAATCACCCCTGAAGTCGATTGTAGCTCACCTAAGCACCACCTTGACTGCATGATAACTTGAGCCTTGCAAATACACATTGTTGGTATTGACCTACCCACATGCTAGCTGAGAATGCCATGATCTGTGCATAAGCCATCCTGAGCTGTGCTGTTTGTGTAAGTGTGCTGTGATTCCTTGGATTCATCAAGACCTGCGCTTAACTCCAGCCCCTGAAGCTGTGAGTTTAAGCTGCAAACCCCAGCTGGCATCTTCAACCCTGCTTCTTGCATACCCTGATATGCACAAACATGATTCTGTGATGCATGAGCTGTGAATTTAAGTTTAGCCAGACTTGTTAGTGATCTGTGAAACACTGAAATTTGGCTGAATACCTCTGAATATGTGCATGATACACCATCTTTGCATGATAAACTAGCTGCCTTGCTAGGTATTGCTTACACCTGAAATCCTTGTGCTTGTGTGTTCTGTACCAAGACACTTACATTGTTCTGAGCCCAGCTCCAGCCCCTATAGCTGTTGAGCTTGTGTTACAACTTGGATAGCCAAGTCTACCACAAACCCCGTGAATCCTTACATATCTGGCATGATCAAAGGAATATTGAAGTCAACTTACCCAGTTGACACTCTCTGTGGCATGTCAAAACTAATGTAAAGTGCTTAAATTGATCATCTACTCATTTGTTGTACCTGCCCTGCATCTTTGCACATTTTTGATCAGTGAAACCATGAATAGCATGCTGACATGTTGAACCTATTGAGCCGCGATCACCGATAAAATCTTGAGCTTTCCGTGCTCTATGCATTATCACATGTGCATTGCGACTCTGTGCCTAATCATGTCAAAGCAAGCCTGCGAAACTATGCAAACTTGTTGACAGACTTGTGTGGCTATTTGTGGTGCAAATCTGAAAAATTGTTGAACCTTACAGCCATCGACCTTACCTTTTTTGGTACACAACCAGTGAAAATGGCATTTGCCAAACCCCTTGCATGCTCATTACCCTGTGCACTCTCAAGCCTCCTGTGTAATTGCATTATTGTGTCATCTGTTGTGTTTCGCTTAAATCTGTGTTAAAATCCACATAACAAGAGCCGGTCATGTGCATAAGTCAGCTGCAACTTAGTCTCTCTAGCTTGTCATCAACCGAACCAGCTTGACCTAACAGCCTCGCACACACCGTGGCCCGCATGCATAACCCCAACTAGTTGCTGTGGTATCTTGATGCATCTATCTGTGGCACTTGAGTGAAATCTCTCGTTAGTAACTCATTGTTCGATGTTCTAAGCCCGAGTCGTGGTGTCTCGAATCCCCGAAATCTGATTTTCATGACCCTCGCCTGCACATACTCCACTGACCCGATGCATCCGCACATAATCAAACTGCACACAACTGGCTTACCTTAGCCTGTGCTACATAAACCAAATCCCACTTAAACCAAACTGAAGCCCACTGTGCACTGGTCTTGCATAACAACTGGGCCTTGCACATAACCTGGGCTCTGCACAAATCTGAGCCCACAGCAATTGGGTTTTGCACAAAGAATCGGCTTTGCATAACTTGGGCCGCACTGATTGCAGAACACCAAGCACTCCTGTGGGCTTAATTCTAAAAATTGGGTGCCATTTTCTTGTATCACCTTTGCTTTTCAGTGTTGATATGATTTGATGTGTGCTAAGTCGTGCTTCTTTTTGAGTTCAAATTGAGTTGCTAGATCATGTCGGGATTTTGTCTCACAATCGGGATGAAAACAAATCCATCGTGAGAACTTGCTTACGGCATGATTCATGTTATGAACTCCCACAGACCATAATGATTGGGGGAATATTATGAACCTTCTCATGGCCCCGACCTTGAATATTCATACCCTAATCATTATGAGCACATGTATCATCAACCACAATGGGAGATGAACAATTCTATACTCCCCCAACTCCTTGTATGCAATCACTAATGGAAGAGCTCATAGAGCAAAACAATGATATACTTGGATGGAAAATGCATGATCATCCCTTCTCTAGTGAACCATGTGCACAACCATGTAATGATCCTTCATATGAAACATGCATACCCACTAGTGAAGACTCCCCTTCACTTGAACATCTCACTATGATTCTTCAAATGAACCCGATTTAGGTACAAAATAAAGATTGGAAAGAAGTTTATGATAGGATGTTTGTTATTCCCGATAATTTTGAAAATAGTGTTTCTATTCCTACTATGCAACTGACACCGAACATGAACCTAATCTAGAGGTAAATGAGTACACTAGAAATGCTACAATTTTGAATAGGGAAATGCATTTTTGTTATGAGGATGATGATGATGATGAATATGATATGTTAGAAGAGCATGTGCGTGCCTTTGAAAATATGATGGAATCTTTTTGGGTTCGTAGACGTTGCGCCTTCTCAGTGAACCCTATGAATGATACTTCTTCTAACATTCATACATGCAATGTTGACTCGAGTTTGGGTTTGTGAAATTCTTCATGAAAGTGAGCATGCTACACAACTTGTTTGTGACTTAAGAAAGGATGAATCTTCTGTTGACACTAATGTTCTTATGGATCATGATAGTATTTTTGTGTCTCGATTCCCTACCCATGTCACAATATGTTGCTTCCTCTGATTTGCCTATGCATGACACAAAGCTTATGGATAATGATGATTATGACATGGAGATTGATGAATTGTTCTATGCAAAAGAGCATGATGTACCTTCTTCCCACCTTAGGAAAGTATGTGATGGTGCAAATGATCTTATACTTGAAAACAACTTAGCTGTACCTAATCTCTCTCCTAAGGCACAGATTGAAACTCCTCCACCAAACCTAGGTGTAGTTTGTAACAAAATTGCAAAACCATCTTTTCTGAGAGTTCCTAATTTAGGCCTAGAGCTTTGTGCTTCCCAAGTCCTTTTGGACTATTTTGCATCAAAGTATAACACCTTTAATGAGCCACAGTTGGAATATGCATGTCTGCCTGTTCTTAGCAAAACTCATTTTGAGTTAGACCTTTTGCATGATGTACCTTTAAAATTGCAAGATTTTTGTGCTCATGAACACATCTCAAGGACAAGTTTAGGTTTGGGGGTAACTTGTTCACGTATGCAATCTTTCCTGCACCGTGGATGTTATATTTGTGTAAGGCTGTTGATGTTTGTACATATTGCCTTTTGGTTTGATCCTCAACTCTTTAGATTGTTGGTGTATGGTAAATTTTCATTGTATATAATCCAAGAGGGACTTGTTAAATTTTCTTTTCTTGAATCGGTTGAGTCTTCTTGTGCATATATTGCGCTAATCCGATATGATCTCCACCGAGAATGTTGATCCTAGCCTTGACAAATGAAGCTCTAACCTTGCTCCCTTGTGACATCCGGAATCTCTTCCTTTTCTCTTATCATCATAGTTCTCATGGTATGTGGCTATTTATTATCTGTTGAAACATTAAGGACAATGTTTGATTTAGGTTTGGGGGTGTGATTTGCATATAGAGTTTTTAGTCTTTTTGTTTTACTTTTTGCAAATAAAAAAAAAAAAAAAAATTATTTACTTTTTGCAAATAAAAACCTCCAACTTTTAGAGATTTTAGAATCACTAGCATGCTTCTAGCTATGTTTACATAGAGAGTCTGACCGAAATAACAGAATTTGGAAGTACTGAGAACACAATTGGGTTTCTTAGTTGATTAGAGCGTTAAAGTTGGATTTAACCATACCGGGAGGGCGAATTAGGTGTTGTTTAGATATTCGGTAGTAGAATTGTGATCACCCATAGTGGAAACTACCCATTTTACATCAAGCGAGGCACCAACCTTCGTTTTGTGACTTTCTAAAAAAATCATTAGAGTGTGTGTCACCGTACGTCAATTCCGGGGTAGGAATGGTGAGCTACCCAACTTCGCACCACTTTCAAAGACTATTTTTGATCTCTTGAGTGCTAATTTCGTCAATCATGAGGGTGACGTCTAAAGATGAAAACTCCTTCTAAATATCGATTTGCAGTTAGCATCACTCTCTCCCTCTCAATCAATAGATTCATAGAAACACATCATCGTCAGCAAGCAGAGCATCATCAGAATATTTCAAGAAAAATTGAGATAGTCCAAGGTTTATGTGCAACAAAGAAAAGAAAAGAAGATGAGAATTAATGAAGTTTGTGAAAATTGAGTTTTATTGTTATTTTCATTTCATGTCAAAAAAAAAAAAAAAAAATTGAGTTAGTAGTTTCATTATTGTTATGTTCATGTAATTTATGTCAAAAAAAAAAAAATTTGTCAAGTTTTTGTGAAGTTCAGAAGTTCATCATCAGCTATTGAAGACCGAAGACCGAAGATTGAAGACGTTTCTATGAATGCCGAGAGAGTGATATTAATTGCGCATCGGGTGAGAAGGTAAGTGAGTACTCCCCACCCTTGCTAATGGTTGATTTCCTTTCTTAGAGATCATCGTAAAAGATTCTTTTTGTCCACAACTCGTGGAGTCTCCAGTAAATTATTTCGAAGGTTATCCTTCTTACCTTCAACGTGTGCAGGATTTCTCTTTAGTCCCGCCCGCACACATGAGAGACTAAAAAGCGATCTTTTTGAGTGCAATTATCATAAAACCCTATTAGTGAGGCGTGTCGAGGCTTATGATCACAATCGAACCCGAATTCTTTCATATGGTATGGTTACTTACTCGCTCAAAGACTTAAGGATGAGAATGCGTTCTTTGGTAGTTCTAACTTCTGTTACTAGCATGCGAAACTCTATGTCCTCATAGCTCCTTGGATGCTTGAGACTCTTTACACTCGAAGTTGGAGAAGGTTTTGTGGGTACACCTCTCGGTAAACCCTCACGAGACTACAACTCGTCCACTAGGGACACCTAGGAGTTTAAAGGCTTAGTGCATACGCTAAATGCATTCGAGAGACCCGCGACAAAGGGTATAGTTAGGATTTCTTAATTTCGTTTCACTTGAGGACAAGTAAAATTCAGTTTTGGGGGTATTTGATGAGTGCCAAATATTGCATATTTCTACACCTTTTATTGGCATTTAACTCATCTTTTGTGTCTCGTAAATCGATATTATCCTGCATTCTCGTATTTTCTTTGTTTTCAAGAATAAATATTTGTATTAATTAATTTTGTGTTTTTAGGTAGTAAATAAAGTTCGGAGAACTTAAGGAGCCAAAAGAGCAGAAAAGTGGAGACAAGAGTCTATGGAGCAAAAAGCCAAAGCCCGCGCGCGTATCAGTTGCAACCCAACAAGGAGCAACCCATTCACAAGACATGGTCTTGAACAGTCCAACACCCGACCCGGCTCCGAGCCCGTCTCCTCGGAGCCGTTAGATTTGCCTCATCTCCATCTGACGGTCGCATCGCCCACGACGGTGCTCCCCACATCCAACGCCTCGCTCCACCTTTCGCATCGCCTTATCGTTGCGCTTCTCAACACCGAATTGCCCTATACCTATACCCATTCGACCATACCCATTTCTCTCTTCATTTTCTCTTTCTTTCTCCGACACAAATCGAGAGAACCCATCTCCTCCACCTCCTTCACCCTACCATGGCGTAACCACCACCGAGCCATCATCACCACCATCTCCTTATCCTGCCAGCTTCACCAACCGCACCAGTAGCACCTTCACCTCCCCTCTAGGTCTAGCTATCTCTCTTTTAGCTTCTCCATAACCCTAGAAGCTAAATTAGAGATAACTAAAGCTAGGGTTCCCAACAATCAATCAATGGAGTTGCTGAGCCGAATAGACAGAGGAGACAACTGATTGAGCGACGTGGGTGAGAGGATATTGAATTATTTTCTGTTTTGGAGTAAATTAGGGTTTATCTTTGCATGTATAAATAGAAGAGGTAGTTTGTTGTTTAAGCTTATGCCTGGGCTATCCAGAGCACCAATTTAGTGTAATTTGCATTTTGTTGTTTTAATTATGTTCTAATTTAATTAACTAGGGTGTTGTTGAAACCCCTAGTCTCGTGTCAAGTAGTTAGTCTTTGGTCAGGATTTATGTTGTGCGATAATATGATCGTGGATTAGAGTTAATTATGAGCTTTTGAACTTGTGATAGAGTGTACTTGTAAGAAGACACTCTATACTAGGGAGGGAAATAGTGAATTAGTTAATGAATATCCACCCGAGCCCTTCAAGTGAAGGCTCAAGAGCATAACCGAGGTAAATTGCCTTAGCATAAGATTAGAGGGTGAATTCAATCACCCTAGTGCTCTTCAATCTTGTTACAACCTCGTTGCTATCTTAGTTCACAAATACAAACAATTTTAGTCGTATCGACAACAAACCACAAATTGTGTCACTCTCCCTTACAAATTAGTTAGAGTAAGCCTTAGATCAACATAACACTCCACAAGTCTCTGTGGGATCGACTGTGCTTGCCCTTGCCTCCAATAGGCCTGTGCACTTGCAGTAGACATAGTCGTAGGTATCTTTCCAAGCCTACCAGAAACCGCTGATAATTAGTCGTATTACCTTTCATTTTTTTCATACTGCATACTTCATGACGTATCGTGGAGACTGTTACCCACTCGTTTAACCAAACGAAATGTTAATAGAGTTTGGGGTACGAGAGGACTTCCCTCTACCCATAGTAGCCACAAATTTGATCAAAATTCAGTGAAATCTTTCATTTGATTGAGTCTCTCAACCCCACAACGGTTACTTCGAGACACAAAGTTTTCTCTTTCTCTCGGTATTTTTTTTTGGGAACGAGGTAAAATATTATTAAAAAAAAGATTTTTCGATTCAGTTTCATTTGAAATTAATCCAACATGAGTTGTCTTTCCAACGACTGAATCTGTTGGATTAACTTCATAGTTAACTGGTACAAGGTTCTTATTCAGATTATTACATGTATCATGAGCTTTCTCACGGCTTTGGAAATTTCCTTTTGGGCATTTTTCTCACAGAAAGCCCAAAGCGCCATTTATGTGAAAATCAAAATAT
>JAJJWW010015762.1:0-71535 GCA_023531295.1 Papaver armeniacum | reverse complement strand
TTTTTAGTTTCCAAACTTCTAGAAATCAAGATAGATTCTGCAGTGGGTCTTCATTTTATTTTTCTAGTTCTTGTTTTATCAAATTCCATCCTTGGGCAATAAAAGCGAGGCATATTTTTTTTTTCAACTTTTTAAATTCATTTCATATATATTTTTAATAAACAGGGTGACTAGGGCTACGTTGGAGACATATCCCTGCCTAAGGCAAACTTTAATGTTCTAGTTCAAGCCACTTAGCTAGATTTATTAATATAAATCTATTTATTTTCAAAGAAAATAATCCTGGCATTTTTAGGGGCGACACAAAAAGACAAAAAAGGTCACCCGAACCTAAAACAAAGCCACCCCTTATCTCAAATTTTTCGAAATGGCAAATTTGCCCTCCATAATCGGTAGTTAAGTCAACAATCGGGAGAAATTTGTTATATAGAGGAGATTCCATTTTCACATGATTGAGAACAACCAGAATCGGTAGTTTCATGATGTTTATTGCCTACCGATTGTACAATCGGTAGTTTCATGATGTTTATTGCCTCCCGATTATGGTAGTAGCCCAAATTCGAAATTTTCAAAAACCAATAGGAATTTTAGATTTCTATATTTTCACAATCGGTAGTTTCATGATGTTTATTGCCTACCGATTGTACAATCGGTAGTTTCATGATGTTTATTCCCTACCGATTATGGTAGTAGCCCCAAATTTGAAATTTTCAAAAACCAATAGCAATTTTAGATTTCTCTATTTTCACAATCGGTAGTTTCATGATGTTTATTTCCTACCGATTGTACAATCGGTAGTTTCCTGATGTTTATTGCCTCCCGATTATAGTAGTAGCCCCAAATTTGAAATTTTCAAAAACCAATAGGAATTTTAGATTTTTCTATTTTCACAATCGGTAGTTTCATGATGTTTACTGCCTCCCGATTATGGTAGTAGCCCCAAATTCAAATTTTTCAAAAACTAATGGAATTTTGGATTTCTTTGTTTTCACAATCGGTAGTTTGATGATGTTTATTGCCTACCGATTATGGTAGTAGCCCCAAATTTAATTATTTCAAAACAAAGCTAGAAAGAGAAGAACATAGTCACAATCGGTAGATAATTATTTTTCTTCTAAACTACTGATTATGAAGGAACATATAAGTATTTTCAACCTATTTTGTCATTTTGTGTCGCCCCTAATTCTTTTGGGGTCGCCCCTAATGACGCCAGGAAAATAATCCCGGGGCAGGGCCAAGTTTATAGGAACGCATGTGGTAAAGTTTGAAAAAGTTTTGGATTTGGCCTACCCATGCCACAAGCTGAATTAAGGGTGCAAAATGGAAATGGACGTACGCGAACTAGCTGGTTTAGGTGAATCGTAGGCAGTTATATTTTGATCAAGATGTTTGTTTCGGTTAATATAAAAAACGATAGCTCTTTTAATTATCGAGATTAAGGTAGTTAATATCGTGTATCGGTATCGTATCGATTGGGTCTGATACACCTATACATCATTAATTTTATTTAATATCGGTTTTTATCGGTGATACATCATTAATTTTATTTAATATTTAATAATTAAAAAAATAATTTATAAAACCATAATCCAAAATCATTATAATTATCAACATATATCAATCTTACAAAATAAGTAATCTTACCAAATTACCCTGACCTGATAATATCAGCATATCGTTTAACCTGATCGGTCTGTATCGGCCGATAAGACCGTTTTTATCGTTCAATCCTTGTATCGCCGATATTTTCGATATCCTTAAGGTTTTTTCCGATATCTGATAAAAACCTATAATATCGGCCGGTACAACCGATATCGACTACTTGTTTGTATTTGGTAATAACAAGAAGTAATATAAATGCAATTTAGACAATTATGTTCTTAGAAGAAAGAAATTAGAAACAATCAAAAAATGTCTAGCATGTAAATTTGTCATTATTTTCAAGAATTCTAAAGATGCTCTACATAATAATATGGTTAACTGGAAGAAGTGTGTTTTGAACAGCCAGTAGTTATTTAGGGTTTTAAATTTCGATCTCTTAGAGCAACCACAGTCATGGAGGGGACTAAATACTAAAAGCCAGACTAAAAGCTAAAAAAAATTGGGTTTAGTGGAGGTGAAGTGTGATGAGTGCCAAATAGTGCATATTTATACACCTTTTTATTGGCATTTTACTCATCTTTTGCGCTTAGAAATCAGATATTATCCCAGATTCTGTGTTTTCTTTGTTTTCAAGAATAAATATTTGTATTAATTAATTTTGTGTTTTTAGGTAATAAATAAAGTCCGGAGAAACTGAGGAGCTAAAGAGCGAAGAATTGGAGTCAAACATCTATGGAGCAGATAGCCAAAGCCCGCGCGCAAATCAGTTGCAACCCAACAAGGAAGACTTGGGCTAGAGCTACCCATGACCGGATCCGAGCCCGCTCACTCGAGCCATTGAGATCTCCTCGCCCACATCCAACGGTCGCTCCGCCTAGCACATCAACGATTGATGCTCCCGCTCAACACCCGCCTTACTCGAGCCTTCCTCGGCGCCGCTCGGATCATAGCCGCACATCCTCATACGCTCGTCAAGCCTTCTCATCAAACTTCGATGCATCCGCTATACACCGAATCACCCAACACCCTATACCCTAATCGACCTACCCATTTTCTCTCCATCTTTCTCTTTCTTCTCCCCATACCTCTGCAACCTTACCTTCTCCCTTTCCCCGACAACCCGGCTTGCGGAGCCGCACCATCACCACCATCCGCTCTTCTCGTCACCATCACCACCACCGACACTGCAGCCAACAACCACCCCTATTCCGTCACACCCAAGTTGTGTTTATCTCTAAAATAGCTTCTCATAACCCTAGAAGCTAAGTTAAAGATAAACAAGACTAGGGTTTTCTCATAAATCAATCAAGGGAGTCAGAGAGCCGCACAATCAGTGAAGGGATGAATCAGAGAGTATGGGTGAGAGTATTTTGTTTATTTTTCGAATTAAAAAGAAATTAGGGTTTGGTATTTGGGGATTTTCTTGCATGTATAAATAGCAGTGATGGGTGTTGATAGAAAGCATGCCTGGGCTAGCCAGTGCGTCAATTAGGTTTAATTTTGTAGTTTATTTTGCAGTTTATTTTGGCTAGGGTTGAGATGAAACCCTAATCCATTACTGTGTTTTTGCATACTTCACATGTTTTTCTTGAATGCTTAATTAATTTTTAAGATAAAATTTGATCTTAGCATATCAATACATTGCTCTCACAGTGTATGCCAATGCCATGGATACACTGTAGTTAGAATACCCCTGTGATGATTATGCTGCAACTCAAGCCTAATTAGATTGTTATTCATCCTCGATTAGTTGTACTCTAAACAGACAGGTAATGCTTGGGATAAATACTTTAGTTGTGATCAAAACTATCATATGGAGAAACACCTTAGAGACAGGGCAGAATTGACACTCCTCCCCTATCTGTCATGAAGGCAAGAACAACATCTTTAGTTGAAGACATAGTGTAGGTTAAAGGTTGAGTTGAAGGCCCTAGTGTCACCATTTATCATTCCTTAGTTCATTGTCATTAAAACTTAGCCGTATCGGCACAAAAACCCCAGTTGTTACTTGTCACTCTTAGAACTCAGTTTAGGAAGCCATAAGATCACTTTAAGCACACCCATTTCTCTGTGGGATCGACTCGTATTTGCCCTGTGCTTCATAGCAGACACCGTGCACTTGCGGTATCACTGTAGGCTAAATTATAAACACCTTCTCAGGCCTACCAAGTTTTTGGCGCCGTTGCCGGGGACTTGGCGCGTGCCCTGTGATCAATTGCTGCCTTTACTGAATTCATATCACCCTGTATATAATTACTTTATATCATTGCATGTAACTCGTATATATGTGTTAAACTATCTCTTGTTTCCCTCGCCATTGTAACTATAGCATTAGTTTAAAGTTCATTATTTCCCTGTCTTAGTATAACTTAACTCAACTCGTTTATATCTCGCATCATTAGCATAAGTTAAGCTATTTCCATTATCCGCATCAACACCCCGATAAATTCACCGATTCCGTTAAGCTATCACTACCTGTTTGGGCACCCTTGCATTTGAAACTTGCTCATAGCTCTGCACTTTGTATCGAATTCACCTCATTCTTTATATCACAGATAACCAAGTGCGGTGATTAGCTTTATACCGCAAATATTGCTCTTTTGTTTTGATCTCAGCAACCAGAGAACCGATCTTCTTCCCGAGTAAACAGTACCTACACGTGTCTTTGTTGTCTTGTGCCTTGCTAGCCGGTCTTTGCCGAGCAAACAAGCTAGCCAACCCAAGGGAAAGCCCAGTTCTTGAGGTAAGCCTAAACTTCCCCGAATGCCTTGTGCCTAGTGCATTGCTCTAGGGAGCCATCTCGCCCGTAGCCGCTAAGCTTAAGTGGCATTCTAGTTAAGCTTGTTAGCCATAGTTAGCCCCGAAGCCGTGATTTGAGCGTGAACTTAGATAGCCAAATCTCTCGAGCATAATCCCAAACTTTGCATGATACTTGCTTGCTTGTTTGACCGCCGTGTTGAATGCCGGACCACCTCACTTGCTAGCCCCCGAAGCTACAAGTTTGAGCTATCACCGTGAAATCCAAATAGTTAAACAAATCCTGTTGACTTGTCTTGAGTTGCCAAGATCTCGTGAGGAATCACGTAACCCGAGCTGACCTATGAACCATGTTAGGCTAGCATCTATTGTGACCTTGCATGCGAGACCCGTTGAGCCCATTGAATGCACACCCTTGCATGCTAGCATGTTGATCATGTTGACCTCACTCACCTGTTGCATTAGATACCTTGATTTTGAGCCGCATCTCAAATTTGTGCTTGTATCTTTGTGTTTGAATTTGAAAACTTATTTGTGCTTAGTCCGTGCTTAGCATAACCATTGTATAAGTGTTGCACTTAGACTTGTGTGAAATGCCAACCTAGGCTGTCTCATTGCTCTGTGTTGTCCGAGCACCTAAGCCATGGCTTTGAGCACAAAACTTGTCTTTGCATTGTGCTTTGCTCCGAGTGTACACCTATTCTCGTGCTTGGCCTAACCAAGCTATGCAAATCGTAACATCTCGGGTCGCTTAGGCTAAAACCACAAACCGGGCCGCACATAGCGTGCCCAACTCACTGGGTTGTGCAGTTGATTAAGCCCACATCCTCTCGAGCTTTGGGCCGTGCACCAGATCAAGCCCACAACCCGGGCTGGTCACAAACCGAAACCCATTCTACTAGGCTAATCAACCTCGAGGCCTCGTTTGTGCCTTTCCACCGGGTCATGCAATAGACTAAGCCCCCATCTGCTGGGCTGTGCACAAAGATTTCAGCCCACACCCATTAAGCTGTGCACACAACTGGGCTGTGCAGTTTCACAAATCCTGGGCTTCAAACAACAAACCAAAACTCACTAAAACCAAATTGAGTCCACAAAACCTGGGCTTCCCACATAAACCAAAGCTCCCAACAAAACCAAAAAAAAAACCCAATAAACCAATCCCACTAAAACCAAACTTAGTCCACTTCAACTGGGCTTTGAGTTCAATTTGAGTACTAAATCATGTCAGGATTTTGGTCTGCATCTGGGGATGGAAACAAATCCCTTAGAGAGCTTGCTTACGGGCACGCTTCACAGGATGAACCCCCCACATACCATAGTGATTTTAGGGAATTTTATGCGCCTTCTCAGGGCCCTGACCTCACATTCCCTAATCATTATGAGCACATGTATCATCCACCACAGGTTGAGAATGAACACTTTCCTCATACCCAGTCATCACTTCTAGATCAATTAGAAGCTCAAGTTTCTGCTTTAGAAAGGCAATTACATGAGCAACTGTCAAATCTAATCCCCTAGACACTATGCAATGTATACTTGTACCTTATGTGGTAGCTTAGACCACCTGCTGAGAACTCTACATTTTACATGAGTTTAGGCGATCTAGGGAAAGCCATGATAATCAAATGTACGAATTGTCTAGAAGTGACTATGACCATGCACACATGCATCATTCACCACAGTGGGGAGATGAACAATTTTATACTCCCCCAACTCCTAGTTTGCAATCAATAATGGAAACGCTCATGGAGCAAAATGCTAGGCTTGAAATGAATGCAATGCATGACCATCCACATAGCAACATGTTTGAACTTCCCCTCTCTAGTGAACCTCATGCACAACCATACAATGAATATCCATATGAGGAATGCATACCCACTAGTGAAGACTCTCCTTCAATAGAACAACTCAAAATGATTCTTCAAAGGAACCTGATTGAGTTACAAAATGATATGATTGAAAATAGTGTTTCTAGTCTTACTCATGCAACTAACATTGAATATGAACCTAATCCAGAGGTAGATGAGTACACTAAAAATACTACATTTTTGAATGGAGAGATGAATTCTTGCTATGATGATGATGTTGATGAATATGAAGAGCATGTGTATTTTGAAAATGTAGTAGAATCTTTAGGTTCAGAGACATTAAGTGTCTCTTCTGTGAACCCTATGAATAATGCTTCTTCTGATATTCATGCATGTGATGTTGATGTGGAACCTGTGGAATTGACTTGTGAAAGTGAACATGATTTACCCTCTTCTGACTTTAGGAAAGTGTGTGATGGTACAAATGATTTTATACATGAAAACAACTTAGATGTACCTAATCTCTCTCCTGAGTCACAAATTGAAACTCCTCCACCAAACCTAGGTGTAGTTTGTCACAAAATTGCAAAACCAACTTTTCTAAAAATGCCTAACTTAGGCCTAGAGCTTTGTGCTTCCCAAGTCCTCTTGGACTATTTTGCATCAAAGTATAACACTCTTAAGGAGCCACATTGGAATGTGTATATGCACTTTTGTAATTAGCAAAACTCATTTTGAGTTAGACCATTTGCATGATGTACCTTTAAAATTGCAAGATTTTGTTCTCACAAACACACATGTTCACACGTTTAGGTTTGGGGGAAACTCCTTCACATCTACAGTCTTACTTGCACTCTCATGTTATATTTGTGTAAGACTGTTGATGTTTGTACATATTGTCTTTTGGGTTGATCCTCAACTCTTTAGACTGTTGGTATATGGTGACTTTTCATTGTATATAATCCAGTAGGACTTGTTAAATTTTCTTTTCTTGAATCGGTTGAGTCTTCTTGTGCATATTTTGTGCTAATCCGATATGATCTCCACTGAGAATGTTGGATTTTAGCCTTGATGAATGAAGCTCTAACCGTGCTCCCGCCGACATCCGGTAATCTCTTCCCTTTTCTCTACTCAACATAGTTCTCGTGGTATGTGACTGTTTAAATTTTTCCTATCTGTTGACACATTGAGGACAATGTTTGATTTAGGTTTGGGGGTGCATTTGCATTTAGAGTTTTTAGTCTTTTATTTTCAAAAAAATAAAATAATAAATAAATAAATAAATATATATATATATATTCAAAACTCTTTTTGTAAAAACCTCCAACTTTTAGAGATTTTAGAGTCACTAGCATGCTTCTAGCTATGTTTACATAGAGAATCTGACCGAAATAACAAAAATTGGAAGTACCGGAAAACTTAATCGGGTTTCTTAGTTGATTAGAGCGTTAAAGTTGGATTTAACCATACCGGAGGGCGAATTAGGTGATGTTTAGATATTCGGTAGTAGAATTGTGATCACCCATAGTGGAGACTACCCATTTTACATCAAGTGAGGCACCAACCTTCAATTTTTGCAACTTTCTAGAAAAGTCATTAGAGTGTGTGTCACCGTACGTAAATTAGGGTAGGAATGGTGAGCTACCCAACTTCGCACCAATTTCAGCACTACTTTTGATCTCTTGAGTGCTAGTTTTTGTCAATCATGAGGGTGACGTCTAAAGATGAAAACTTCTTCTAAATACCGATTTGCAGTTAGCATCACTCTCTCTCTCTCAATCAACAGAACCAATAGAAACATATCATCGCCAACAAACGGAGCATCATCAGAATATTGAAAGAAAAATTGATATAGTCCAAGGTTTACGTGCAACAAAAAAAAAGAAAAGAAAATAGGATGAGAATTAATAAAATTTATAAAATCAAGACAATACAAGTTGTGGAAAAATTGAGTGATAAAGTCCCTTGTACATGGAGTTAGTTGTTCCATTATTTGTATTTTTATTTTCACTTTTTGTAAAAAAAAAAAAAAAAAAAGATCAAAAAAATCAAAAAAATCAAAAATCAAAAAAATTTTGTAGTTTATTTTTGCTACCACTATGGTAAAGAGAGTTCAAGAAGAAAAATCCAAACAACAAGGAAATTGAGTAGAAAAGTTAAAAATTGTCAAGTTTTGTGAAGTTTAGAAGTTCGTCATCAACATTCGAAGATCGAAGACGTTTCTATGGTTCCTATGAGAGATTGATGTTAATTGCCGATCGGGTGAGAAGTGAGTGAGTACTCCCACCCCTTGCTAATGGTTGATTTCCTTTCTTAGAGATCATCAGAAAAAGATTCTTTTTGTCCACATTTCTCGTGGAGTCTCCAGATTTTATTTCGGAAGGTTATCCTTCTTACCTACAACGTGTGCGATTTCTCTCTTTATTCCCGCCGCACACATGAGAGACTAAAAGCGATCTTTTTGAGTGCAATTATCATAAAACCCTAATAGTGAGGCGAAGTCGAGGCTTATGATCACAATCGAATCCGAATTCTTTCATATGGTATGGTTACTTCTCGCTCGGACTTAAGGATGAGAATGCGTTCTTTGGTAGTTCTAACTTCATGTTACTAGCATGCGTAAACTCTATGTCCTCATAGCTTCTTGGAGGCTTGAGACTCTTTTACACTGGGTTGGAGAAGGTTTTGTGGGTACACCTCTGGTAAACCCTCACGAGACTACAACTCGTCCACTAGGGACACCTAGCGGTTTAAAGGCTTAGTGCATACGCTAAATGCATTCGAGAGACATGCGACAGGGGTATAGTTAGGATTTCTTAATTTCTGTTTCACTTGAGGACAAGTAAAATTCATGTTTGGGGGTATTTGATGAGTGCCAAATAGTGCATATTTATACACCTTTTTATTGGCATTTTACTCATCTTTTGCGCTTAGAAATCGATATTATCCCAGTTCTCGTGTTTTCTTTGTTTTCAAGAATAAATATTTGTATTAATTAATTTTGTGTTTTTAGGTAATAAATAAAGTCCTGAAACCGAGGAGCTAAAGAGCGAAGAATTGGAGTCAAACATCTATGGAGCAGAGATAGCCAAAGCCCGCGCGCAAATCGGTTGCAACCCAACAAGGAAGACTTGGGCTAGAGCTACCCATGACCCGGATCCGAGCCCGCTCACTCGAGCCATTGAGATCTCCTCGCCTACATCCAACGGTCGCTCCGCCTAGCACATCAACGATTGATGCTCCCGCTCAACACCAGTTTACTCTGAGCCTTCCCTCAGCCGTTCAGATCATAGCTGCTACATCCTACGCTCGCTGAAGCCTTCTCATCAAACTTCGATGCATCCGCTATACACTGAATCACCCAACACCCTATACCCTAATCGACCTACCCATTTTCTCTCCATCTTTCTCTTTCTTCTCCCCCATACCTCTGCAACCTTACCTTCTCCCTTTCCCCGACAACCCAGTTGCAGAGCCGCACCATCACCACCATCTGCTCTTCTGTCACCATCACCACCACACGACACCGAGCCAACAACCACCCCTATTCCGCCACACCCAAGTTGTGTTTATCTCTAAAATAGCTTCTCATAACCCTAGAAGCTAAGTTAAAGATAAACAAGACTAGGGTTTTCTCATAAATCAATCAAGGAGTCGAGAGCCGCACAATCGGTGAAGGGATGAATCGGGAGAGTATGGGTGAGAGTATGTTGTTTATTTTTCGAATTAAAAAGAAATTAGGGTTTGGTATTTGGGGATTTTCTTGCATGTATAAATAGCAGTGATGGGTGTTGATAGAAAGCATGCCTGGGCTAGCCAGTGCGTCAATTAGGTTTAATTTTGTAGTTTATTTTGTAGTTTATTTTGGCTAGGGTTGAGATGAAACCCTAATCCATTACTGTGTTTTGCATACTTCACATGTTTTTCTTGAATGCTTAATTAATTTTAAGATAAAATTTGATCTTAGCATATCAATACATTGCTCTCACAAAGTGTATGCCAATGCCATGGATACACCGTAGTTAGAATACCCCCGTGATGATTATGCTTTGCAACTCAAGCCTAATTAGATTGTTATTCATCCTCGATTAGTTGTACTCTAAACAGACAGGTAATGCTTGGGATAAATACTTTAGTTGTGATCAAAACTATCATATGGAGAAACACCTTAGAGACAGGGCGGCAGAATTGACACTCCTCCCTATCTCATCATGAAGGCAAGAACAACATCTTTAGTTGAAGACATAGTGTAGGTTAAAGGTTGAGTTGAAGGCCCTAGTGTCACCATTTATCATTCCTTAGTTCATTGTCATTAAAACTTAGCCGTATCGGCACAAAAACCCCAAGTTGTTACTTGTCACTCTTAGAACTCAGTTTAGGAAGCCATAAGATCACTTTAAGCACACCCATTTCTCTGTGGGATCGACTCGTATTTGCCCTGTGCTTCATAGCAGACACCGTGCACTTGCGGTATCACTGTAGGCTAAATTATAAACACCTTCTCAGGCCTACCAAAGTGCAATGGTAAAAGACTAAAATTTAGTCCGGCGAACGATATAATAGCGCCCCACGTTGAGCGTAAATATAACGAACGTATGATGGTGAGGCGTGGGTATAGTGAGCGTACGCATCGAACGTGGGTATTGAGCACGCCTGGAGAGGGACGGCAGCATTGCAAACGCATGGAATGAGACGAAGATAATAACAACGCTCAACCAACAAGCGTAAGTATTAGGTGCGCCTTGTGGGGCGTTGGTTATATGAGCGCTTGGTTGTTGGACGGTCGTATAAACACCGTCTGGTGGGCGTGGATTATAATTAGAGTTTGGGCGTTTTCACCTATATACTACTTCTTTTCCAGAGTCTTCACCATATTCTACATCAGCAGGACGTCGATAACCATCTTTGTCTGCCAAACATCTTATTTTAAAGTAAGTGTCGTTTATATCCTCTACATGATATTCATCAGCGTCATAATCCTCTTCTTCTTCGCACCAAAAATTTCGATGTTTATGGAGAGGACATAGATGGGGACCGACTTGGCCAACTAGCTCTTTTACGATCTCCAGGTAACCATGAATTGATTTAAATACTCCTCTTGCCCATGCAATCTATCATGAACGAATTTCTATTTTTGTGGAACTCCATTGGGGTACTGTTAAAGGCACGGAATATCTCTCTCCTCCTCCGTATAAAAACTAAAAACCATGCAAACCCTAAGTATAAATTAATCAAAAAAATCCACAAAAACTCTAAATACCATATTTAAATGAAGATTAATCCATGTTTTTATGAAGATTAAAGGGTCGAAATATCAGATGATCTGAAACGCCTAGATAACAAGCGGAGCTATAACATACGTCTGCAAAAATGGCCAAACAGGCGTATATATAACTTACGCCCCATGACAGACGCACTTTATAAAAGCGTCCCACTTGTGCGGATTTAATAACCACGCCCCACGTGAGGCGTAGGTATTACATGAGCCTTCCCTGGCGGAATTTATAACTACGCCCCAGTCAGGCGTACATTTCATCTACGCCCAGCTATGGTACGTTAGTTATACTCACGCCGGCTTTGAAACGTTCACTATACTTGTGCTTAACATCAAACGCGATTAATACCTGCGCCCCACTATATGTTCATTTGGTCTGGGTTGACGACTACATTTAGTCTCAAACCCTAGTTTTCCATACCATATATAGGTTTAGTCCCTTCCACTGCGGCTGAGTTCTGGACCAAATTTGGCTATAGTCCCCAAATTTGGTCGTGTAATGAATTTTTAGCTCTTTTACTTTTATCTTTATTTTTATTGAGGGTGGATTTTGTATTTTTTTCAAAAAAAATGAAAAATCCTCGTAATTGATCGAAATATCCCTCTCCACATAGTAGAGTGGGGTGAGCTTGTTTGATAGGTATTCATTTATTACATATTTATATTAAAATTGTCTAAGATTGCCCGAAGACTTTCGCCTGTCCAGGATTGTTTAATAGCATACCCAATTATTTTTTGACAAATATTGTATACACCTTTCAAAATAAAATCTTGAACTTTTTTTTTTTTTTTGATAAATCTCATAAAAAATTATTCATGATAAAATAAAGATTACATGGACTTCAAGAACATCAAGATCAAAGATTGAAATAAAATTAAAAGGTACTAACAAAATGTAATTTGTGAAGAGAAGTAACAAACTACCAACTAGAGTATCAAGCAATCGAAGATTGAAATAATGGTTTTGGGATTATAATCCAACCATTTTGATAGGGTTTTTTCTTTTTGAAAAAGAGATTTTCTCATAAGTTTATGAGAGTAAAATGCCCAAAGTCTTGAATCTTGATCACCGCACTTGAAATCAAAAAGAAACGCCATGAGAGCGCATAGAGAATCTCCATAAAGGAGAAGACATAAACAAAAAGGGTAAAACACCCACAAGAACACGACAAAAATCTCCTAAAAACAAAGGAGAATGAAACAAAAGCTTAAATAAATCTAATCTAAACTATTAGTTATCTAGAAAAACAAGAAAATGGAAAGAAAAATGCTCAGATTTAACCCAAAATGTACTAGATCTGAGCAGTAAGCTTTAATGGTGGTGAGATTTTTTTAGATCTTGAGAAAGAGCTACATGTGATAATATAAAATCTTGAACTTTAAAGTATGTGAAGAGAGTTGTCTTTTTTTTTTTTTTTTTGGTAAATCAACAAATTTCGATTTATTCATATCAAAATCGTGGTTGCATGATCGCTTACAAGAATAACAAAAACATCAAAATACAAGATAATCAAAACCCTAATACAAATAAAGATATCAATTACAAGTAAATTGCGAAGAGAAAGAGCCATAAACCACAACGATCCAAAATCTGTATATGTAGTAGGGAAGAATGATGGTGTCCTCCGGAATCGATTCCGAACATTAATCTGATTTTTTTCTTCTTCAATAAAAGATGCTCCTAAAATAAAGGAGTGATTTGCTCATAATCTTGTAAATCCAAACGAACCTGGATGCCCTAAATCCCTTCGATTGAATATGGATTCAAAGCAATACCGTGTTGAAACATCTATGTTTTTGAATCGAGAATAGCAAGCCACAAACCAGCGATCAAGGTTTGAATAAATCGCCCTCAAAGCGAAGAGAAAATCGCCCCAAATGGCGAAGAAAATTCGCTCCAAATAGCGAAGAAATATGTCGAAAGACGTAAAAAAAACAACATAAAAATCAATTTTATTCAAAAACTACCTATTAAAACTTAAAAAGAAAAGAAATCTTACTCAGATCCGGTCCAAAAAAGACCAAATCTAAACAAAATGTTAATGGAGGCTAGGGTTTTTTTTCTTATAGAGAAGGGAAAAGATGTCTTAATTCCAAAATCATTGCTTATGGAAGGATAATTTCAATCTATTTGGTAAATAAACCAATAAACCACTCCAAACCTATCCCCTGCCCACATGAAATGTTTTCCTCGGTCCGTCTCATAATTTTCATACCCACGTATTTGCTTTCCATCAATGGCTTATTGTTCCAAAGGAGGCGTTTTGAGTTTTTGGGTTTGGGAGACCAATAAAGTACGTCCAGTATATAGAAGTTATACTTTAATAAGTTATAGAAGTTATACTTTAATAATATACTTGGGACCAAGGAAAATTATTATTTAATAGAGATATTATATTATCGATAATATAATAAATTATTACTTTATAATTAAATAAAAAATTATTATTTTAAAAAATAATTTCTATATATAATGCACTCACAAACCTTAAACTTAAAAGTATTTAACATATAGATATGTCACGTACAACATTCTAAATCACCAAGATGTATTCTCATCTCAAAAGTGCATCTCACTAACCAATTAACAATGCAATACGGAAATAACTATGTGAATATAACAGGGGAAATCCTTCTTGCAAGCATCAATCACACTATAACACTTCTTATTGCAATACAACAATGCGACTGTAGGTCTCTTAAGTGCACTACAAACTGTTAGGGAATAAATACAACTTGATTTGAATTTCTAAGAAAAACAAACCAATATTTGTCATATCCCTGACTTGTTATTGATAGTAGGAGAGGTTGCCTTTACCCATCGTCCGGTGCCTTTAGTTCAGGAGTCCTAGCCGTTAAATGTAATGTTGTTATTAACTGCTGTTAAGTGTACGCGTGTTAGTATTCTAGTGGGTCAGGTGTTTTGCTTTTATTGTGTGTGTGTGGCTGTAAGAGAACCTATCAGAAATTAATCTAAAATCTTTTCTCTCTCTTCATCTCTTCTTCCCTTATCTTCTCCGGCAGAAACCGGCTGCCTGAAACCCATTGTAGTGTAGATCACTACAAGTGGTATCAGAGCACTCGATTCTGAGTGACCTTGATCACCATGGTGACTAGAACAGAGTTTGAAACTTTAACCAAGCAGATCGAAACGTTGGCTAAAGAAATTCAAGATCTCAAGACTCAACAGAACGCACCCTCGCCCATATTATTATCTTCTATGATGGATCTGTTCAAAGTATAAGCACAAAAAGCCTTGGACGAATTGAGAGCTAAAGCTTCAATATCCAATGGAGGTGGAGTTATGGAAACCCCTATTCAACCAGGTTTTGTTTACAGACCTACCGGAAGTGTAACTCCTGGTGAGAACTCTAATTTCATCCATACTCATAAACTCAAGGTTGATTTTCCTAAGTTTGATGGTACCAACCCTAGATCTTGGCTTTGAAAGTGTACCAAATACTTTCAATTACATCCTATGGATGAAGAACAGAAAGTTCACTTAGCAGCTATGTATTTAGAGGGTAAGGACGATATATGGTTTCAAGATTATCAAATTTGCAAGGCATTCTTAGTTTGGGAAGTATTCCAAAAGGCTATATGCTTCCGATTCCAGGAGTTAGGCCATGATGATGTAGTTGGGGAATTTAACAAGCTTTGTCAAGTGGGTACAATCTTAGAATACCAAGAAGTATTTGAGGAATTGAAAGCTTTAATGTTAGCTAAGGTCAAAGAACAGTTTCTCTCTCTAACCTTTTTTCCTCTGAAATAAGAGAAACCCTAGCCGCCTGAGCCGTTTCTGCTCAGATTTGCTCTTTTGGAGTAGATCTGAGCAGAAAAAACCCACCATAAACCCTTCTGCTTCTTGTTGTCTCTTCAAATCTCTTATACAATTGTGTTTTTTTTGTTTTTTTTTTTTTCAGAAGTTTATTCAGCACTAGTTTAAGTTTTCATCTTTGATTTAGATTTGGGTTTTCCGTTTTAAGGTTTTTACTGCGTTTTCTTTGTTGGTTGATTGTTCATGGTGATGTTGCTAAAGAACTGGAATATGATGCTTTGTAAAAGAAGTTTATTTTCAGATCTAACATTAACACCATCTACAACAGCAGCAGACCCAACAACAGCAGCAGCTCCTCCGGCAACTACGTCAACGACGACTACATCAACAGACTCTCTAAAGACACCGACGACTACATCAACAGATTCTCTAAAGACACCGATTCAGACACCTTTTCAGATCGATTCAGACCGTTTCCGACCGATTCAGACAGAGCCAGTAAACCATTGTTACTTTAGATTAATTTGTTACTTTAGTTACTTGTTTATTGAAAACCCTGAGAAATGGATGGATCATGTGCTGATCCTAACACTACTGCCTTGGGTAGTTTTGTTAAATTGTTTGGATTTGGTTCTAAAAATTCAAACATGGCCATTTACGCTAGTCCTATCTACTTGGTCTTGGCACCAAAACCTGGTTATACTGGTTTATTTTGTCGCTTTGGTTGTAACAGTGGTCTCCTATGATCTGTATGTGTGGAGAATCCTTATTGATGGATGTAGAAGCTTTAATGTAAAACTCTGTTGTCATGTAACAAACCGTTCTCGACTCGTTTCGACTCGGTCTTCTGTTGTTTGAGGCTTGCCTCTTTTTCTATAAAAAAAAAATGTTAGCTAAGAATAGACATCTGACAGAAGAATATTTCACTTCTAGTTTTATCAGTGGGCTTAAGGATGAGCTCAGAATAGCAGTTCAAATGTTTTCTCCAGCCACCCTAGAAAAGGCTATTTACTTGGCCAGAATACAAGAAATTTTGTTGGAAAGTACAACCAAGAAGGCTAGGTCTGCCAAGTTACCACCACTGTTCATTCCACAATCTCACAGAAGTAAAATGTCTACCCCAAAACCTCAATCCCCATCTCCAAGAGGCAGCACCAGCTCCAGTCCAAAGCTTCCACCCATCAAGAGACTCACATATGCTGAGATGAGAGCTAGAAGGGAGAAAGGACTTTGTTACAATTGTGATGAAGTCTACTCCAAGGGCCATAAATACATTAAACAACAGTTATTCATGCTTGTGGGAGAGGATGAAGGAACTGCTACTTCTAAAGATGAATCACCTACCAGCTCTCCCATTATACAAAAGGTGCCTGAGGAAGAAGTAGAGATCTCAGTACATGCATTGTCAGGTAATGTTACCCACAACACCATTAAGATTTTGGGAACTATTAAGAATAAGAAAAATTTCACCATTCTGATAGATAGTGGAAGCACACACAACTTCATTGATCCTGAAATAGCTAGGCAAAGTGGTTGCTACATAGAACCCACAGGTGTATTCCAAGTTGCAGTGGCTAATGGCAACAAATTAGTAAGCAATGATAAATGTCCAGACCTACAATGGCAGATTCAAGGCCACTCCTTCAAGTTTTATATGAGAGTTTTAGCCTTAGGAGGCTGTGATATGGTACTTGGTGTTGATTGGATGAGAGAACTCAGTCCAGTTAACTTTGATTTTAAAAACATGCTTATTTCTTTTAAGAGGAATGGGTAGGAAGTTATTTTACAGGGTAATGCTGAGTCCACCAGTATCTCAGTTATGACAGGAGAGTCTTGCCAGAAATACTTGAAGAAACACAAAAATGGGTTGGTGGGACACCTATTCTCCATCACTGGTAATGATTCAACACCTACAATACCAACCATACTTCAACCCCTTCTTGATTCATTTAAAAGCATATTCCAAGAACCCACTGCTCTACCTCCTGCTAGAGCACAATGATCACCATATTCCACTTCAACCATCAACTTCTCCTCCCAACCAAAGACCTTACAGGATTCCATACATTCAGAAAGAGGTGGTTGAGAAGTTTGTACAAGAAATGCTTGATTCTGGAGTGATAAGGCCTAGTCACAGTCCCTTTTCCTCCCCCATACTCTTAGTTAAGAAGAAGGATGGTAGCTGGAGGTTTTGTGTAGACTATAGAAGGTTAAATGACATCACCATCAAGGACAGATATCCTATTCCAGTCATTGATGGACTTTTAGGTGAACTTAAGAAGTCTAAAGTGTTCTCCAAGATTGATTTAAGAGCAGGGTACCATCAGATTAGAGTCTATCCACCAGACACCCACAAGACTGCTTTCAAAACTCACCAAGGGCACTATGAGTTTTTGGTCATGCCATTTGGCCTTACCAATGCACCAACAAGATTTCAAGCCTTGATGAATGATATTTTCAATCCATATTTGAGGAAGTTTATTCTGGTATTCTTTGATGATATCTTAATCTACAGTCCAGACATGGAAACTCACCTCCAACATTTATCTATTGCCTTCAACATACTCAAGGAGCATTCTCTCTTTGCTAAACTTAGCAAGTGCTCATTTGGACAATCCCAAATTGCATATCTGGGGCACATTATTTCTGGTGATGGGGTGGCAGCTGACCCAGAGAAGATAGCTTGCATGGTAAAATGGCATGTACCTACCACTTTAAGGGATCTTAGAGGATTCCTAGGCCTTACAGGATATTACAGGAAGTTTGTCAAGAACTATGGCCTTATTTGCAAGCCATTGACAGACTTACTCAAGAAGAATAATTTTCATTGGAATGCAGCAGCGCAAGTAGCTTTTGAATAACTGAAGGAAGCTGTTACTACAACTCCAGTGCGGATACTTCCAGATTTTTCCAAACCATTTGAAGTGGCAACTGATGCATGTGATTTGGGAGTGGGAGTTGTTCTAATAAAAGAAAAAAGACCTATAGCTTTCTTCAGCAAAGGCATGGGTGCAAGATTTTTGGCCATGTCCACATATGAAAAAGAAATGATGGCAGTAGTCATGGCAGTCAATAAATGGAGAACTTACTTGATGTGCAATAAGTTTACAATTTATACTGATCATCAAAGTATAAGGTATTTCATGGAGCAGAGAGTGCATTCAATGCTCCAACAGAAATGGCTTGCTAAATTATTGGGGTCTACTTATGAATTGAAATATAAGAAAGGAACTGATAATGTGGTAGCTGATTCCCTTTCAAGGGTAGTCACAGAAGATACTCCAATGTGTCAAGCTATTTGTCAGATCCAACCAGCTTGGTTACAAGAAATTTTAGGAAGTTATACTAGTGATACCTTGGCTCAAAAATTAATCCCTCAGTTATTGGTGGAAGGAGCAGCTATGGGTCATTACTCTTACCAGCAAGGCATAATAAGATATAAGAATAAAATATATGTGGGTAGTACTGGAGATATGAGGAGAAAGATACTTGCTGCTATTCACGCATCCACTATTGGGGGACATTCAGGAGGACAAGCAAGCTATCAAAAGGCAAAGCTGTATTTCTATTGGGTAGGAATGAAGAACCAAGTCATAAATTATGTTAAAGAATGTGACATCTTCCAACAACACAAGGGGTTCAACACTCTTCCAACATGACTTCTCCAACCATTACCCATACCAGATCAAGCTTGGAAACACATTAGCATGGATTTCATAACAGGGTTGCCCAAATCAGAAGGTAGGGAAGTGATTCTAGTTTTGGTTGACAGATTTACAAAATATAGCCATTTCATTGCTCTCAGCCATCCTTACACAACATCTTCAGTGGCCAAAAGGTTCCTAGACACTATCTACAAGCTACATGGCATGCCCAAGTCAATTGTTTCAGACAGAGACAATGTATTCATCAGCAATTTCTGGCAAGTACTATTTGCTAAGGTTGGTACCTCCTTACATTTGAGTACTGCATACCATCCTCAATCAGATGGGCAGACAGAAAGAGTAAATGCCTGCCTAGAGTCTTATCTTACATGCATGACTAGCTTTAAACCTTCCAAATGGGTCTCTTGGTTACCACTAGCTGAGTGGTGGTTTAATACTTCATATCATACAATCTTAAGACTCACCCCATTTCAAGCATTATATGGTTATGCTCCTCCACAGTTTGAAATTCTGTCTTCTCAAGCAGGAATACATGCAACAGTGGATGATTATTTACAACAAAGACAAGAGATGGATGGTGTCTTGAAAGAAGCATTGGAAGCTGCCCAACACAGAATCAAGCAACAAGCAGATAAGAAGAGGTCAGAGAGATCCTTTGCTGTAGGAGATTGGGTGTATTTGAGATTAAAACCTTATAGACAAACTTCAGTACAGCTGAGAAGAAATCTCAAGTTAGCTGCAAATTTTTTTGGCCCCTACCAAGTGCTAGCAAAAATAGGTACTGTGGCTTACAACCTTCAACTTCCAGCTGGGTGTAGAATTCATTCCACCTTCCATGTCTCACAACTCAAGCCCAAAGTAGGAGCTGATGTGATGGTACAGACTACTCTCCCACAAACTGATTTAATGGGACAATTGCAATTCAAACCACTGAAGGTTCTAGCCATAAGAGATATTCCAAAAAAAATCAACAAGTCGTATCTCAAGTTTTGGTGCACTGGGAAGGCATGACAGAATCTGAAGCCACTTGGGAAGATAGGATGTTGATGAAGAAGCAATTTCCAAGGCTGATCCTTGAGGACAAGGATCTGGTGGAGTAGAGGGTAGTTGTCATATCCCTGCCTTGTTATTGATAGTAGGAGAGTTTGCCTTTACCCATCGTCTGGTGCCTTTAGTTCAGGAGTCCTAGCCGTTAAATGTAATGCGGGTATTAACTGTTGTTAAGTGTACGCGTGTTAGTACACTAGTGGGTCAGGTGTTTTGCTTTTATTGTGTGTGTGGCTGTAAGAAAACCTATCAGAAATTAATCTAAAATCTTTTCTCTCTCTTCATCTCTTCTTTCCTTATCTTCTCCGGCAGAAACCGGCTGCCTGAAACCCATTGTAGTGTAGATCACTACAATATTCAATCATATTTTAAGAAAACTTGATATGTATGAAAATTATTTTTAATTTTTTTAGTAGCATTATTATTTTATATATTATTTGGGACCTGTTAATCCTTAAGGGGAATTTTTAAAATGTATTATTCTATGATTTTATCGAATTTATTATTTTACCACTAAGGGCCCAAGTCGGGACCAATTTTTTTTATTATTTTAACGAGAATTTTATATTATCCGATATTATATTAAAAAAGTTATATTGTATTAATGATAAGTTGACAACCCTCTTTCTCCCGGTTAATAATGCAGTTCCATGTTAAAATGCTACCTAGTTAGCTAGTACATATTAATGTTCAGAACATGTGATGTATATAGTCCACAATTCATAACGAGACATCGCACATGAATGTACCGTTCCGGCGGTACAATTCCATTCATGCATGTACTTCCCTCCACTTGTATATCTATCTAGGTAGGACGGCGCATAGCAGTACTGGCTAGCAGCTGGATAGCTACCGAATTACTCCTCACCATTAGTTCACCGACAAAGATGCCTCACCATTGCATATCTTTGTTGGTAAATCCTCTTAAGCTCGTGATATTGACTATGGAGTATTCTTGTCCCTTCTTTTAGGCAGACATGAAGCTGATGATTAGAAGAAAGACCTTAAAAGGAACACCCCAAGAAAAAAGAGAAAAATCAGAAGAGCACATCTGAGACTGCTGGCCGGGCCACAAAACAAAAGAGTGCCGTGCCAAAGATTAATAGCAATAAAATAATACAGTATATTTTTTAATAAAATGTATATACATAAATAGTTCAAGGGGTTAATTTGATCGAAATTGGCGAGCTGAATCAAAATATACTATTTTATTAAAATGTATATAAATAAATAGTTCAAGGGGCTAATTTAATTGAAATTCGGGGGCGGAGTTTTAATGTTCCATCTTCGGAAGTTTCTATGTTTTGTTTTTGCTTAGTCTAAAAATGGAAAATACAACCCAACATATACAATCCATGTAAAATGCTACCATGATATAAGTGAATTCAAAATTTTCTGAAGCGCTTTTGGAATTTATTTTTATTTTGTAGTTAAAAGGAGGTTAAAGAGTTTGAATTGTTGTATTCTTTTGCTCTAAGGTGATCTAAGTCTTTCATATCATTTTTCCTAATCGCTGAATCTTTTTCTTTGTTGACAAGAAAAAGAAGAAATATGGATTATATGTTCTTAAAATAATTACAAAAGAGAAATATTAAAGAATGAGTTTATTATTATAACGGTTAGTCTTCAATAGATTCGTACAAAACTTTGGTTGGTAGCCTAGCAACAAGCTAAGCACCAACACCCTTTTGAATAGCAACACCTAATCTATAAAAAAGAAATTTACCTACACCACTACTAGCATCATTATTAACAAGACAGTTTATCAATCTTTTAAAAAAAACACAAAGGATCATCACCAAGCTCCCCCAACGTGGAAAAGGCTAAGTATTTATTTCGTTTGCGCAAAACAGCATTCGAAATAGCTTGGCCCGGAATAAAAGCACGAATACCTTCACCTTTGAAGGGCGAGACACCTGTAATATCCATACACACATCTTGATCATTCTCCCAATTATGAAAAAGAATATCAGCAGGGCGCAAGTCTTTATTATCATCAGACAAAAACCCAAGGGCAACTTCTTTATGAGCAGGCATGCCAGCTTTGTAACAGATGTCTGTAATTACGTCACGTACAAGGTCATGCCGGAACTTGAGCCCAACATCTTTGGCACAATGAAGAGCGTGATCACCAAAAATATCCATGGGTCTATTAAAACTTGAGCATAGGCCACCTTCGACAAACAAGGGGATACCAAGACGATAGCAAACTACGGCTCTAAAATGTCTTGGTCCAAGGCATTGATTCAGACCACTAATGGGTACGCCAAAAGATAATCTTGATTATCCTTAACACGATTGCACTGACATAGAATGGAATCTCTTGCAGACATTGAGAATTGGATGGGTATTTGCTTCTTAAAGAATTCTCTAACAAAAATAATTTACTTGTATTAATAACCCGAGTTGATATATACTAACTTTTACTTCCAAATACCATAAAACGATCAAATGCTTAACTCAAATCTTGAACTCTGAAATGGTTTTTAAGTCTGTAAGATTAGGATGGATAGTTAAAAGTTGGTGAAGATACCATGAATCTGATGAAAGTGTAATGTTCTTGAAAAATCCTATAATCGTTTCCGGTTTTCAAAATCGGCTATTTTATTGTCTATCGCTCTAAAGTTTTTCCTCTTTTAAGAAAAAAAAAAATTGTTGAACATTTCAACCAATTCTTTTTACTACAACTTTGTAATGAGTTAACAAGCTTTCCAGCTCTTTATGAGCTGAGTCAACAAGTTGATGCATATCACATGGCCTAACTAGTTTTGAAACAAAAATAATTTATTTGACTACACAGAAATGGTTGGATCAAATCAAACCTCGTGATTACACCTAAGTTCTGGATCGGGATAAAACTGCCTGAATATACGTTGGAGACATTATAACAATTGTAATTGATGATCTTGATGTTTCTTTTATTGCGTTTGATTCAACAAAAAAAGTGCTAAAAGACCTCGACTGATAAAAATCATCCCTAATCAATAAACTCATAACTTTTTGGAGAAATCGTTTGAGTCCATGTACATATTGGAGAAGAAGATAATCAGAGATGGGGTAATGTCTCTCCGTAGTTGATAGACTTAAAACCAAACTCTCATTAAGACCTCGTACCTTCAGGAGAGAGTCATCACCAAACTTGAAGCATAAACTGATCAGGTCACTACCCCAACCATAGGTCACCATTAAAAAGATAATCATAGAAACCGTACATGGAAATGAGGACATAAACAAAACAAAACAAAGAAAAATTAAAACTAGAGAGGTAGCTGCCGAAAATAGAATTGACCTCATTATAACTCTATCCTAAACAACCCAAGGAGAAGAGTTAGAGAAAATACGTAGCCGTTGATCGACACTTAGATATCGGAGAAGAATCTGTTGTCGAGACCTATTTGGGGTATAGGGCTGAAAATACTTGTATGCCTTGATTTTTTTCTCTTTATCTGATTACAGTCCACACCAGAACAAATAACCAACAAACTATATCAAACGAACCAAGAAAAACAAAGATTAAAACCAAAAACATATACCCACATGGACGAAAGAGGATAAATTAAATGTTTTGAGATAAAAATTGGTTTGCTCAGATTTACTCCAAAAAAGGGAGAGAGAAAGTAGAGCAAAATTCCCGGCATACAAGACACAATAAAAGGGAAAAATTTCGGATTTTTAGGATTTGCTATTTTAGGATTTTCGTCTCTCTTTTTTTTGTGAGAGAGAAAGTAGAGCAAAATTTGCGGCATACAAGACACAAAAAAAGGGAAAAATTTCCCCAAAAGATAGTAAAATTAAAAGGGAAAAATTTCCCCAAGACACGATAAAAGGAAGATTAACGGTTGATATTAAAATTTGTGGATGGTGAAGTTTCGTATTTTGGAATACTCTCATTTTTAGTAGGAATGTAGAATTTTATACGAGGAACATGTCGCCAAAATATTAGCTTTAAATTCATTGCTGGTTAGGTTTGGTAGAAAAAATAATAATCATGTCAACGGATTATGTCATTATAACCATATAAACGGATCCTTCCCCTTACTTAAATATGATATACTACTTCTTTCTCGTGCCACTTTTTCACTAAGTGGGGGATTTTGCCTTTTGACTTGAACATCATGAATTTTTAGGTTGGATACTTTCTTAGATGCCCGTCAACCAAAAAGAAATAATTGGATTTGGGTGCAGTGTATCATGTACACACCCCACTTAGTAGTCACAGGTGACATCTACGAAACAAACAAACAACCAAATTATAAGTTCCTGACTAGATAAAAACAATATTGTTGGGATTAAGAAATCGAAATCATCTAACCTCTCATTCAAATGTTTTGGGGGTTTGCTGTTACATACTATGAATGCTGCCGATTAGTTGGATGTTGGTAGGACTAGCTCTTTATCACTCTGCAAATAGCAGTAGGAAGTAGTGCTTATATAGCTCATCATTATCATATATTTTGTTAATTAAGTAAAATATATCTAACTTAATCATTTTGGATTTAAATATTCAATAAAAGGTATTTCCTCGATACCAGCTGTTCTTTAAGACAACTTATCAATTGCTAGGGCCGACGTGCTGGTTGTTAATTTCGGTAGTATATGATATTATATTATATTTTTGTATCATAAATCATAATGATAATAGACACATTCTAGTATTAGTTAATAACAGGTAAACAATACAAAGTTGTCTAGCAAATCATGAAGTGGCGGAGCCAGATTTTAGAATCAAGGGGCTTAAAAAGATTATAATTTTTTTTTTCAAAAAAGAGGCAAGCCTCGTGCATTGATCATATAAACTCCGATTCAAAATCAGGAGTGATTGCAAGACCGACTTTGTCTCCAACTATTACAACAAATTCAAAAAATTCAGAGTCAGACAGACAATAAGAACATTCACCCTATTTCACACCATAGTCCCAAATCCTAGTCCGAAAAAAGATTCCTACCATGCTTAACTGATTCCAAGGTATTGTAACAAGTTTAAATGGTCTGGTTTGGATCAAAAGTAGTACATTCAAACCATATAACATCTCTACAAACAACAGAGATGTTAGGATCCAAAGATCCAACCATTTCTCAGTGTTTTTTTTCAAAATCATAATAAAACAGATGACAAAGGTACACTGCATAGATTCATCCTTTTGTCGGTGATTTTTTTCATAATAGCAGTAACACAGGTAGCAAGTATAATGGGTTATCATTTGGAATCAGTCTGGATAGGTTTGGGTCTTCTTTAAAATCGGTCTTGGTGTCTTTGTAACTGCTTGTGTCTGAGTCTTTGGAACTGTTGTTGTTGTTGCTATGTCTCTTTTTGTTGTTTGAGTCATGTTGTTTCTGATGATACTACTAAAAGGATCTTTGTTGCTGATGCTACCTGAAAATTTGTTGAAGATGAAACTTCTTTGGAAGAGAAGATTTTGTGTTACTGAGTATTGAATCGAAAAAGACAGTAAGAATTTGAAAAAGATCTTGATGAAAAGCCCAACCCTTGACTCTAAATCACTTTAAACAGACAAACAAAATCAGATCTACAATTTGTGTGGACTTAACTCTAATAATTGAAACAAAGAAATTAAACTTTATAATATTGATGACTAAAATATGAAAATAAAAGAAATGAAGGGCTAATTAGAGATTTTAGAAACATGGGGTAGCGGGGTCGTGCCAGGTTTAGCCTATCCGCAACAGAAATCATCGTCTGAACAAAGGAATGACGTCAATAGAAAAACCGAGAATATCTATCATTGTGGTAACTCTATTAGAGCTAGCAATATGGTGCACTCCATCCCTTCCCTATCCCTCATATGTAGGGAAGGGATGGCACAAGGAAGCCAACCTCGCTATGGGGGCTTGCTATCCCTTCCCTACACCATACGGCTACTCAGTAGCCGTATGAATAGTGCCAAATGGCTACTCAGTAGCCGTATCAGTCAGCTCATTGACTTGTGATAGACGCATTTATGTGTCTATATTAGTCTCAATTCTCTGTAATGTTAGTACTCGATTTCGCGCTTATTTTGGTATTTTATGTCTTTGTAGGTGTTTTTGGAGAAATAAACTTTTGCGGGAAAATTGGCTCGAAAAGTGGTATTTGCGCTCGTGGGAGAAAATTACTATTCGGACCCCTCTAATGGATAAGGGGCACCCATATGATAAGGGGTAACCCCACAGAACCACTTACTATTCGCACCCCGGGTCTGGATAAGGGGAGGTCATCCCTTACCTTTTGAATTTTGGAATTTGATGGAAATATAACTTTCACTGCGTAAAAGTTTGATCGACTTTTGGAAGTGGGTTAGCGAGATTCAATCACGGATTTCGTTTGCGTAGGCCCCGTTTGGACTAAACAGGTTGTTAGGTCCATTAGACTCGATCGAATCGGGTCGTATCATTGGGTTTACGTGAATCAGGGGAGGAAAGAGTTTATTTGCGTATTCACTTGGAAGACATTTGGGAAAGATTTACTCGGCTATTTTCATGGGATCGCACGGTGATTAGCAACCGGTGTTGGTAAAGGATTTGTATTCGTAAACAAAAGAAGTTTTCTCGGTGAACAGGGAAGGTATCTCGATAATCATGGAAGCTATATTATTTCCGGAATTTCTCTGTATCTATACTGGGAAGTTACGTGAAGGAATGGGAGAAGATATTCGCCTAATATTAGAGTATATCGAGTTTGGAAGGTTTGGGAATTAGTCAGCAAGCGCGTAAAGAAATAAAAAAGGGAAGAAAAATCCGATACGGGGGAGAAAAGAAAAGGAGATTAACTCGAGTGATTCTCGCGCCTGTTGGGTATATATAGGCATCTAGGAGGTCGAGACTTTGGGGAGAGTTTCGGGGACTGGGAGAAGCAGCAGAGGGGTGATCGGGAAGTTGCATGAAAGTACCCTGCTGCTGCTGGTGAAGAAGGAGCTGAAGAACAAAAGCCTGCAGAAGACAGTCGCAGAAACCGTGACCTATAGTTTCAAATTCTAAAGCTTTGCAACAATTATTTTTAGTTTGCAACAGCTCTGTTAGGGTTCTTTGTAATGTGAGTTCAGTAACAATTATATCTCATTACAAACTCGATTTTTCTTCAATAAAACACCTATTCAGCCATGCGTTATTATTTTGAGCGTGTTTTTGATATGAGGAGCTAAACCCCAACACTGGGATGACGGAGGAAGCCACGTTTCACAATTGGTTGGTAACTATAATGATTCTTTATGACTTTTGCACTTGTTTTAATTGATTTATGATTTTTCTTGATTAGTTGTGATTTTGTCTGATAGTGTATGCTTAGTCTAAGAACTCTTGATGCGCTATGCTTATGATTTACATCTAATTCTTTATAAAATCTATTTTCGGCAAAGAAAAGAGTCAACAAAAGAGATAGAATTGTTATGAGTCATCATATGAATCAATTGAATGTGATTAATGGTGGATTCCGAAGTCCTAGTATCTCTCGATATCGTGACAAATTTGTGTAAATATTATCTTTGTTTTTAGAGTTTTAGTATTTTCTTAAATCAAACCTTTACAAGTCTGAGTTGAACGAACTTTTACTACCACTTTCTACAACTTGTTAAAATCACATCAACTTGACCAATACGGCTACTGAGTAGCCGTTTTATAGGTTTAAGTCATCAGAAGCGAGCTCGGGCCCCCCACTTCTTCTTCTTCTCTAGTTTCTCATCCTCTCAAAACCCTTTCAAACCCTTATTACCCCCTTTCGATTTTCATATTGATTCATTGCGATTCGATGGCTTAAATTAAAAGGGTTTGATCGTTACTCCAAGGTGAAACAAATCCATTCTTCAATTTCGAATTTAATCCAAAAAATCATCTAAGGTGAGTGATTCTAATGTTAGGGTTTCAAATTAATTTGATTTTGATTTCGAATTTGATTTTGATGAAATTGTAGATATTAGGTTGGTTAGGTATGTAGTATGCAATTCAATCAATAATATAATTAAAACATATATTTAGTGAAAAATCCATGATTAATTGTTGTGTTTCTTGATTTATGTTGAATGAAATGTTTGAAAACTAGAATATCAATGTCGAAAATTGATTGACTTGTATTTATGTATGGTATACACAAATTGATATTGTTTTTGTTGTTTGCAAAGGTGCATAATGAGTCTAATGCGTGCTTATGTGAGAGTTAAATACGGAATCTATTTGGATTCCTCTAGTGATGAAGAAGAGAAAGCTTTGTTAATGTTTACACAACTATGTTTGGATGAACGATTGCGTATTATTAGACAACCTGTACCAAGGGAGATACAGACACGTAGTGTAATAACGCGTGATCGAGTGTGGCATGATGCCAAAATGATGAATGATTATTTTACGCCTGGAACTGGTTATACCTCAAGACAATTCAAACAACGTCTAGGCATGAGGGAAGACTTATTCGGGAATTTGTTAGGAAAATTGCTTGAAGTTGATCCAGAATGGCAACAACGTCCAGATGAAACCGGTACTATGGGGCATTCTCCGCATATGAAATTAGTTGTCGTGATGAAATGTTTATGCCAAAGTACGCCAGCTGATAGTGTTGATGATTACACTCGTATGGGTGCCACCACAATATACAAGTATCTAAAAAGATTTTGCCACATCGTTTGCATGACTTTTGGAGAAAGATATTTGCGTGAACCCACTCCTGAAGATGTTCAGAGGTTGCTACAAGAGAATGCGGATCGATGAGGTTTTCCTGGAATGCTTGGTTGTGTTGATTGTATGCAATGGCCATGGAAGAATTGTCTGGTAGCTTGGAAAGGAACTTACCGGGGTAAAGATAAAGAGAGTATTTTGGTATTAGAGGCGGTGGCATCATACGATTTGTGGTTTTGGCATGCTTTTTTTTTTTGGAATGCCTGGATCAAACAACGATTTGAATATGTTGGCACACTCTCCCCTTTTTGATAACATGCTAAAGGGTGTAGCACCTCCATGAAATTATGTCATCAATGGTCACCACTACAATATGGGTTATTTCTTAGCCGATGGTATCTATCCAAAGTTGACTACGTACAATTGTACAAGCTTTCTCTCAGACATTGGACATTCCCGACTATGTGAGATTCAACAAGTATCAAATGGATAAAAGAAAGGATGTCGAGCGTGCTTTTGGAGTTCTCCAGGGCAAATTCAGAATTGTCGGATTTCCATGTAAGTATTGGCATCAATCTAACTTGAACCTAATTATGAAATGTTATCTTATTTTACACACATGATTATCGAGCATGAACGTCGGGATACGAATTGGAGTAGAGTTGTTCCTGTTCCGCTTCCGGAACCTACCAATAATGGTCGTGTATTTATGTCATCTCTGAAAAACCTAGAAATGCACCTACAACTAAGAGATGATCTTGTCAAGCACATTGTTGCGCGTCCTGGTAGAGGAGGCCAGGCAGGGGACATGTCTAGTTTGGAGGGTTCATATATGGAATACGTGGTACTTCCATCATCAAAAGGAGATTATGATGATACAAACTTAGAAGAAGAAGTAGTTCCTGGTCAAACCGAGGATGGAGCATTTGATTATTATGGAGATTACAATGATCAAATTCCAGATGACTTTGAACATGAAGTTGTACATGTATATGGAGACGGACATGTGGGAGACGAATATGAACATGATGGAGATGAAGATGAGGATTATGACGATGAGGATGATTATGACGATGATGAGGAGGAGGACGATTCTGAAGATGACGATGATGTTGCGTACGATGATGCGGGTACTTATGATGATGATGATGTTGAGGCATATGATATATTTCACTAGTGTGTTTTAAGATTTCGAATGTTACATGCATATGTATTACATACTTTACATTATTTTTGGGTTTCAATAATCCGTGAAATCATTTAAATCTCCTTGTACAGTATATGGATATGTATACATATCCGTGAAATCTCTTTGTACAGTATATGGATATGTATACTGGCCATGTATAAAGGATTCACATTCTCTTCACCATTGAGCACAAGGAAGCCAACCCCTCTATCCTCCAATTTTAGAAATTAACACTTATTTTTGTCCAAATTATTATCTATAACACTTTACTTTCTTAATTATGGTGGGTTATATTCCGGTGGAAGAATAATTGATAGTTAGTTTATGGGTTGATGTTCATCTAGAGAATGAAGAAAAAGATGAACAACTAAATAACACAAACCTTTTGGAGCAGTTACTGCAAAGGTTGACTATACATAACGGGAATCCGAATGAACGAACAGTTAAGTATCTGAAAACAAGGTTAACCGTTATCACTTCAGACGTCAAAGTATATGTATCGACACAGAGATCATTATATTTATAGAGGGCTCCAGTACCTTCGGAAATCGTAAGAAACTTACCGCTTACCTATCCAACAATTTTTTTGTGTATGTCTACTGAATTGTTAAATAATTTAATTATAAATTGATATTTTTTTTTTTTTTTTGTAAGAGTAATTTTCTTTGGAGAGTTACCAAAAAAAGGAGGGGAAACCTTTTAGATTTTTTAACTGCTATGTGATTTTGAAAAACAGTTTCTCAGAGTATAGCCCTTCCCCCTTTGAAGATTCATCCTCTGAATCATCAGATGAAGAGTAAAGAATTTAAATAATGATAGGTTTTGTGGGTATATCTCTTTGTAAACCCTCACGAGATATAACTCGTCCAATAGGGTCGCCTATTGGTTTAAATGCTGGTTGCACATGCTTAATGTAATCGTTAATCATATGAATATGAAAATAACTATTATTATTTATTGTAGAAGCACATTACATCATGTTGATCACATTTAAACTCTTACAACAACACATACTAATTATAAAAAAGCACATTACATCAATTGATATTCAAACTCTTGATTAAACTAAATCGCAACACTTATTCAGCCCATGCCACCATTTCACAGACAAGGCATTTCCAGTAATGTTTTCCATATGTTTTCTTTGCACTTGACCGGTGCATTTCCATATAGAAATTACAACCCTCAGTTTCACAGGGAATCCCCTTGGTGCATTCAAACTCCACCTTTCCTTTTAGTTTGAAGTTCTTGCAGAGTTCGTCAACTTTTTCTTGTTTGATTGCATCTTTCATTGCATCCTCCAAACATTGTGCTTCTCCCGGACATTTAGCGTACTCACATTCCAAATACCTTATCTTCTCCGGTATCGGCTCTTTTATCTTCCTTGTGCCAGTGCAACCACGTTGGGGACATTTTTTATATAGCCATGGGCATTGAAGCAGATTATGATTATCCATGAAACAACATGGACAAACCTCTTTTGCTTCCACACATACTATTTGTTTCCCTTTTCTACTAGAACTGTTAGAATACATGATTGATGTTTATATTGAGAACGAATTGAGATTTATGTTGGTTAGAAAAAATGTTATATATTTATAGAAATAAATATATAGCCGTTGGACACGAGTTCTAAGAAATATAGCCGTTGGGAACGAGTTCTAAGAAATATAGCCGTTGGGCACGAGTTCTAAGAAATATAGCCGTTGGGAACGATTCCTATATAAGGAAGATAACCCATTCTTGTTTCCAGCATCAATCTACCCATTCTTCTTTACAGTAATAATCTTTGAGGTGTAAATCGAAACTAAACATCTATTCAATGGCAAATCAATCAACAAATACCAACTCAGTCGAAGAAATCCTTAGAAGATGCAAGTGAACCACCCAATCAATTGCTACAATGGAAAAAGAGATATGCAAAAGAGGAGATCAAGCTACTACGAAAGAAATAACCTCTTCATCACCTACCAAATTTATTAATGCGATGGATGAAGTGTTAAGCAAACGAAAATGGGAGACAGAAGAAACCAAAGATTCATTATCGGTTGCGATAGAATACGAAGAAAAGCTCAAGGCACAGAAACGGGATCAAGAACAAATGCAACTGAGGGCTAGATTAAAGGATGTTGAAGAAGAGACGGAATGGATTAGAAACTTTTACCTTCTCGAGGATGATTTTCCAGAAGATCCTAAAGATCATACTGTATTTTGGATTAATGTTGGTTGGGTTCCTTTCGTTAAACCGACTGGCAAACGACCGCTCTTTAATTATGAACCATCCCACATTTGTTCAAGGACAAATCATGTTAGGAAATTATGCATCAAGTACAATGAGTTTCTCCATAGGTACAGAAGGGACAGGTCCGCTGCACAAGAGGCTTATAATGCCTGGAGAGGAGAACAATTTTATCATATCGAAGCGGCATTGATCGTTGAATCACACACCAAGAAAAATAATAACATGTAATGTGTTCAGACCTATTGTGCACCATGTTAAGGAATGAGGGCAGAGTGATACACGGTTTTAATCGAATGATTTGTTGTAATTTCTTTTTTACGTTATTAATGATCACTAGTTTAATGAAGTTATTTATTTGAATATGAAAATCATTTCGTTAGAACACATTCAAACCTTTTATTAATTCAAACAACAATTCAAATTAATTTAGACAACACTTTTAAAATTTAGCTAACAACAATACTAACTAGAAATTTAGGACAACACTTTTAATTTAAACCTAGATTAGAAATTAAAAAACTAAACTTAATAAAAGATAAAACAACTAGAGATGGATTACATCATCATCTTCTGAATCTTCAACGTTGATTATATTCACCCCCTTCAAGATCTCCTTTTGCTTGCGTCGATAATATCTTTTTTCGTTGGGAGCTAATCGACTAAGGTCCATAGACATTATTGCATTGTCTTGATCTAAATGCATTTGTTGTTGATGTATTTGATTAATCTGTTGATGAAGCTTTTGCAAATTGAGTTGTTCTTCCATTTGATAACTCGGTTGTTGAGTATACTCCCAAATTGTTTGGTGTTGGGATTCTTGTTCCATTTTTATATTTTCCTTCCTTGATCGTGTTACCTTAAGATACTCCAAAATACTAGCACTTTGTTGATAGATCCTATCTTCTTCCATCTTAACCGAAGATGTTCCCTCATCACCTTCTCTAAATATACCTTGCTCACGATCCTTCTTCTGTCTGGCTAGCATTTTGGCTTTTTTGGATCCTATAGGACGTGCATTTTCCTTGTATTTCCAACGAGTCTCTCGAGAAGAACTTCGGTACCATCTTCGTGATACAAATTTACAATGATTATTAAACAACTCACTGTTTTGGCTAATAGTGAGTTCATAATTATATCCAGGGACCTTTTCTCTAAACAATTCATAACATGCATCATACGTGAATGGTTGTCTGGTTTGTTCCTGAAATTGCTTCCGACCATCTTTTGTCTGAAAATTTATGTAAGAAACATTAATTTTATTACTATTATCACCAACTATATGGAAAAACATAACAAAATAATATAACTTACAAATCTTCGTGGCTCGCACCGCTTTTGGTTTGCCGATATATAGCGTTAATAATGGAAACGGATTCTTTGACATCTTTTTTTATATACTTCATCTTGGTTTTTAAGGCTGACCAATCTCTTTCATATGGATTGTCGTTGCGTTGGACAAAAATTTGGTGAATACGTATCCAAAACATAGCGGTTTTTGTCCCGAACCCACAATTTCATCCATACTCACATAAATAAATGCAATAGTAAGATCAATCTCTTCCTGTTGAACAAAATTATTAACCATTTTGAATGAAACTAAAATATAAAAGCTTGAGTAGTACAAGATAAATATAAAAATCAAAGAGGTATAGTAAAAAAAAGAGAAATAAGAAATCAATTGATGTAGGAAGAAGAAAAATAAGATATCAATTGATTTGGTGTGGTTTGAGTAGAGAATTAGAGTGGTATTTATAGAGGATTTTGAAAAAATGACCGTTGGGATCCGACGGTGGAGAAGATAGAGCCGTTATTAATGATGGATGGTTAGGATCTGGTGAGAGAGAGGTGTAAACGAAGAAGGTCAAGCAAATATTTTTTCTGAAACGGCTACTGAGTAGCCGTATCAACGGTAATACGGCTACTGAGTATCCATAAAGCGTAAAAAAATACGGCTACTCAGTAGCCGTGTGGTTTCCCTTCCCTACAAGCGGGATCAAATGTAATCCTCCATGTAGGGAAAGGGGTGAATATCCCTTCTCATGTAGGGATATGGGAGACCATAGCACATGACTTTTTGGGTTTTTGAGGGATAGGGAGGGATAGGGAGGATGAACCCCTCCATAGTGCTAGCTCTTACAGGAGCTGCTACTCGTAGCCCAAATTAGATCGTTCTAATTTTTCACCCACAATCTAAATCCTTGTTCAGAAAATAAAAATCATCTGGAAAAATAGTAGATCTCATGCAGATACTGATTACATTGGCCTTGAGATTCGGGATGCCCCCAAAGCAAACTTTAAATTATGCCCACATATTGGTTAATATTATGAGAAAGATGTATTGTTCTAATTAGAATCATAGTCAATTTATACATAAGTGTACTCCTAACATGGCATATTTAAGCCATAAATCAAACACTATATTATGTGTGGATTATCTAACAGTATGGGTTTAGTGGAAATTCTAGTTTACAAACATATGGTAGTTTTTTTTAAAAACTTTTCAGATATAGGCATGTTTTTACTTTTCCATCCATTTTGGTTAAGTCCTATTATATTTTTACTTATTTACCCTTTACTCATTGCCACACTGGCCTTCTTCATCATTTTTAAGGTTTTTCGATCTCGGTTCAGGATCAGTTTACCATTTTCAGGTTCGTTACATTATTCCTCAAAAGGGTTCATCATTCCCAATTTCAGAGTTCAGGGTTCATGTTTTTTAATTCAGTGTTCATCATTCCTAAGTTCAGGGTCATGGTTCCCAAGTTTCAGGGTTCATGGTTTTTAGTTGATGAGAAATCGACCTTGCACAAAGGAGATGTGGTTCAGGGGTAAATAATACTCTTTAATAGGTGAGATAACTGTCGTCTTGCACTTAACTGGATGGAATCCTTTTTTTTTCCAAAAAAAAAAAAAAAAAAAAAAAAAAATATATTCAAAAATGCAAAAAAATGCCTATATCTCTAAAGAATTTCTAATTGGGGGATAGAAAAACTAATTGGGGGATATGTGCCGGCATAGTTTTCAATGAAAACCGGCATGGTCAATGGACTACCGGCATTGAAAAACCATGTCGGCAGCTACAGTAAAATATCCCCCAATTAGTTTTTCTATCCCCCAATTAATCATTCTTTCTAAATTGCCCTATTTTTATTTCATATATTGTGGTATATTACTCTCTATTTGTTTGGCTGGAAAGAGCGGAATTTCTTCGTATATCTCAAGGGGATTCTGCTAGCAAACACAGAATCTAATGTCTCTTTCACAATGAGGCTGGCTAGTCACCTAGCCAAGATTGGCATACCTAAGACTAGTCACATGAAATATTTTGTTCTTTTGTTTTTTCCGATCAAAATGGAGTATTTATGTTCTTTTCATGGCCGGCTAGAATAAAGAGCACGGATATTTGTGAAATATTGTGTCATTTTTTGCTTTTTTGATTTTTTCTTGCAAGAAAGTTAGTTGAAACACAATTTGTGAACGAGTCCAGTTTTTTGCACACTCTCTAACGAGTGTGAGCGTGAAATTTTAATTTCCTCAATTGATTTAGTTTTGAAAATTATATATCGAGAGACGGGATTCTAAACATGCATGATAATAAGGTCATTCGTTAACTTCTCAACCTACCAAATGAACATGTCGATTCACACTCCTTCGAGGAGTGTGCAAAATAACACTGTAGTAGGGCAAAAATTGATTCTGGAAAAGAAGTGGTGTGGGTTGATGAGAAACGAGTCTAAACCTTAAACAAATGTACTGCACATGAGTGATTTAATTCGAGAGATCAATCTGTACAATTCTGGCCTAAACCAAGAGATGGTCGTTCCAATCTTGCTTCGGTCACAAAGGAAGGAGAATGGTTGATCTTGGGGAGGGAAGTAGAGAAGGTGTTGAAATCAGAGCGATAGACTCTATAAGTTGTGGTTATTTATGACTGTGTATCAGAAGATAGAACTTGCTTGTAAAATGGTAAGATGTATGTTCTCTGTGTTTTCTGGATACTTGCGTTTATTATTATTGAATAAATCAAGAATCTATTTATATCAAGTCATAGTCGAACACCCTGATTTCATAAGAAGTGGAGGTTGTGGAGTAGTGAAGAAGTGGAGATCGTGTGAAAGTGATCAAAACCGTGTCCCTATTATCAAGGAAGGACTGGACGGTTGTGCACTCACTACTTCTCTACTCATCAACGGATGTGTTGCACACCACATGATGTAGGCCGCCAGACCAATACCCTGATGAACATCCCCCGTTTCTGACATTGTGGATGTCTCGAGTAAAAACATAAAATAAGTTGACTTGCTCTAGCATGACCTACATGACTAGGTTGACTTGTATGACTAGGTCGGCAAGTTGTGTTGTGTGGAACATAACTATTCCAACGTACCTCTCTTTGACATCATGCCACATGAAGAGTAGTTACGAGGGGTGGAGAAAAAGATGTGGTCATCTAATCAACTAAGTATGTGATGTTGATCGTGCATGTAAGACATGCAGGTTTCAACCAATCACATGCGAGCTATGTTGCGTGGTAGGTAGTGGCAGGTCAAGTCTCATATGACTTGCCAGGATAAACACTCAAAGACTAGTATGTGGTGCTCTTAATTGAATAACTTATGTTATTAGGTTATTTAAATAAAACCGATATATATATAACTCTTGATTGAATAACTTATAAAATATCGATTATAATGGACTGTTCAGATTTGTCGTATATCCTTTTATATAACTTTTAAAGGAGCCCGACCGGCCCTCTTTGGTCGACCATTGGTAGTTGTATATGTGAGCTATGGACGATTTGATTGGTTTGTTATTTTCAATAGTTTTTTCGTTATTACATCGAATTTATCTTCGTCATTTGGGCGATTTTATCTACACTTTTATAGTGTTTTTTTTCTAACCATTTGTTCGTGTTTGGTTATCTTGATACAAGTACATTGGTGTTTCGGCACGAGATAGATCAAAATTTTCTTTATCAGAAAAATATATCTAGGGCTTTTGGGTTATTCGTTGTATATGAAGAATTTTCGGGAAATCACTCCTCCGTCGTAGGAGCATCTTTTTTTTCCAAGAAGAAAATTTATTAAATTTATAATTTCGAGTACCATTTATTCTCCAATCTCAAAATACAAGATTTAGGTACTATCGTTTGTAGATCGCTATTTCTCTTCGCGGTTTTTATTTGCGTTTTACATCTTTCTATGTATTTGTTTTATATTACGATGTATTTTTTTTATTTGAAAACCATCATTCAATCATTGTTGTTTGGAACGGAATACTGACTATTTGATGATCAAAATAAAATAAAATATATAGTTATCAATTTGCAACGGATCCTCACCTATAAATAATACTATGTATTAATTAAAGAGTTCAGGATTAAGGCGAAGTCATTTTCATAAGGTGTTCATGACCTGCTTATTCGTTCTGTTTTGGATTATTTAGGTTGCTAGTTGTACGTCTACTCTCGCTCTATTTCATTCACAACCATCCATAGCATGCTACCTAAAGCTAATTAATAGATTTCATAATTAATTGGGTAACCCATAATTTAATTAGACAAGTACTTGTTTTAATTTACTAATTATTTGTTAATTTGAACAAGCAAAAAATTATACTCCCCCGTCCCACTATTAATTGACCTAGTTCAAGTTTGCACAATTCTTAAGGCAAGGAAGGGAAAAAAAAATTTAAGTATTTTTTATAATAATACTTTTATGGATAATAACTAGTAAATTTAGAAATGATTTATCTCTCAAACTATACCACGTATGTTCGCAAACTTTATACCATTGTAAAACATTTTAAAACACCTACGTAGCGGATATAAACATGTCTATGGTAGTTTAGTTTTTTTTTAGCTACCGATTGCAAAATCTCATTTTTGGGGAAACTCTATATTCGGTAGTTATATGAACTATTTTGACTACCGATTATAGGCTCAACCAAATTAGAAAAATAGAGGATTTTTGCAAAATCTCATTTTGGGGCAACTCTATATTCATAAGTCAGGATACCTTCATTTACTACCGATTATAGGCTCAACCAATGCAGTTGAAAAAGCTCGGTGCGGGCAAGGACGTGGTATGAATACAATGCCGGTATGCTATACAGGGGGTCTGGAAAAAAAAAATTCTACGAGAAAATTGAATTTCAGTCCGTTTTGGATTTTTTTTTCTGGTTTTAAGTCAACTGCCGGCACATTCATTTAATTCTCGAGAATAATTGAATCGGGAGTCAAGATAACTTTATTTACTACCGATTACTCCCTCCGTTACTTTTTAATAGGCTGGTTTCTATAAATAAATGTTACAAAAAATAGGCTGGTTTCATAATTGGGAAAGACAAATGTTACTTTAGTTTTTAGGGACCACTTTTCTCTTAACTTCTTTTGATGACAAGTGTCATGTGGACCATTTCACTTTACTTCTTTTGCTGACAAGTGTCATGGGGACCATTTCAATTCACTTCTTTTATTGACAAGTGTCATGAGGACCACTTTCAATGATTAGTTTTCTTAATTTCCTTAATTTTCTCAAAAAACCAAACCAGCCTATTAAAAAGTAACGGAGGGAGTATAAGATAATCAAAATTCTGAAAAAATAGGATTTTGGCAAAATCTCATTTTGGGGCAACTCTACATTCGGTAGTTATATGAACTATCTTGACTACCGATTATGGTAGGATATTTGCAAAGAGAGCCACTGTATAATCGGAAGTCATGATAACTCTTCCTTTCTTACCGATCATAGGCTCAACCAAAATTCAAAAAAGAAAAGATTTTTGCAAAATTTGATTTTGGGGCTACTCTATATTCGGTAGTTATATGAACTATCTTGACTACCGATTATGGTAGGATATTTGCAAAGAGAGTCACTGTATAATCGGAAGTCATGATAACTCTTCCTTTCTTACCGATTATAGGCTCAACCAAAATTCCAAAAAAAAAAAGATTTTTGCAAAATCTGATTTTGGGGCTACTCTATATTCGGTAGTTATATGAACTATCTTGACTACCGATTATGGTAGGATATTTGCAAAGAGAGCCACTGTATAATCGGAAGTCATGATAACTCTTCCTTTCTTACTGATTATAGGCTCAACCAAAATTCCAAAAAAAAAGGATTTTTGCAAAATCTGGTTTTGGGGCTACTCTATATTCGGTAGTTATATGAACTATCTTGACTACCGATTATGGTAGGATATTTGCAAAGAGAGCCACTGTATAATCGGAAGTCATGATAACTCTTCCTTTCTTACCGATTATAGGCTCAACCAAAATTCAAAAAAAAAAAAGATTTTTGCAAAATCTCATTTTGGGGCTACTCTATATTCGGTAGTTATATGAACTATCTTGACTACCGATTATGGTAGGATATTTGCAAGAGAGCCACTGTATAATCGGAAGTCATGATAACTCTTCCTTTATTACCGATTATAGGCTCAACCAAAATTCCAAAAAAAAAAGATTTTTTTCAAAATCTCATTTTGGGGCTACTCTATATTCGGGAGTTAAATAACCTAAATTCCCTACCGATTATGGTAGCATTTTTGCCAAAGGTCTACTTTAATCGGGAGTCGAGATAACTTTATTTACTACCGATTATAGGATAGTCAAACTCAAAAGATAAAGGATTTTATTTTGGGGATACTTTATATTCGGAAGTTATACAAACTAAATTTATTCCTGATTGTTGATTCTACCGATTGTATAGTTATCTACCGATTGTAAAGGGTAGTTTGGCCATTAAAAAAAATGCGCCGGAAATTATCTACCGATATGGATTAATTTCCCGATTATGACATTTTTTGTCGTTTTGTGTTGCCCCTAATTCTTTTGGGGTCTCCCCTAAAGACCCCAGGCTTAAAAGGGTAGTTTAAAAAAAAAAAAATCCTAGTTTGGAATCGATTATCCAAAGAAGAAGAAAAAAAAAAAAAAAAACAAACAAGATTAATAAAAGAACATACACCAAACGTTTCAAATCCAACAAGATTAATAAAAGAACATACACCAAACGTTTCAAATCCAACTCAAAGGGATGGATAAAATTATGAGTCTCAAATCAGATAGTTAATGACAACATTAATCCAAGCAGCCAAACGAAAAACAAGTGGCTTGAAACGAGCTGAATGAACTTTGTAGCGAACATTTTGTGTAGAAGTAAAATTGAAATTTAACCACCGTCCAAATAGTGTTAGCGCTATATACAATGTACAAGGAAATACTGAGCAAGTGTATGATAAAACAAAAGTACCTTGATGTCTGCTAAAAAAATTGACTAGTGCAAGCAAGTAGCTACGGTGAAAGTCTACATTGGTCAATTATGTACCACCCAAATAGCAACAAAACATACCTCCATACATCACGACTTTGACGCACAGTCAGATAGAAGAATTGACTACTAGCAAATGTAATGCATGTACGAATGTACATGCATGTTAATAATTAGCTAGAATTTTAAGTAAATAAACTGACATCGTTGATGTTTTTGGATATTTCTCGTGACAGTTTTTAGTTTCCTATCTGGAAATCACTATCTGGAAACTATATATCTCCATCAAAAGATGGAAAAACATGAAAACCACAAGATTAAGATTAGGCGAGGAATATGTCTTGTTCCCAGTGTTCTGAAAACCGGCCCGGCCGGTCGGACCAGTGAACCGGCGGCCCAGTCAATTTTCCGGTCCGTATCAGCACTGACCCACTAATTTTGCCAAAAACCGCTCTAATTTTTGAAAACCGTCTGACCCGGCCGGTCCAATCGCCAAACCTGTGCAACTCAGTGCGATTCTGCACTGGTTTGACCCACTACGATTACAAAGAAACTAAAAATCTAAAATTCATCAAAAGATTTTGTTTGAATGTTCGTAGAGAGAAAACTATAATTGAAAATTCAATGAAATCAAACAAATCAAAACACACAAAATCACTGAAAGATTGTAGACATATATCAATATTCCAACAAAAGAAATGTTTGTAGCAAATAAATCTTCTTGCTGTAACTTTTTGTTATATAAAACAATTCTTGAATCTCTCTTGAAGCTATGGTTATAATTGAGAGATATGGTGTTATACGAGAGGAGCAGAGGGTTAGTGAGAGGTGGGTGGGATGTGATAGCACTGATAGAGGAAGAAGACGGCTGCTTTAGAGATTAGGGTTGTTGGTCGAAATGTAAATAACAAAAATAGGAAAGGCAAATGTGGCCTGATAACTTCGTTTTTATTGCGACTCCACGTGCCAGTTGTGACTCCACGTGCAAATGTACAAAACAGTTACATTAAAATACTTAATTCTCGGATATTTACATTAATCTAAATAATTATCATTATATTAAATAAATATATATATGACCCGGTAAATCCGGGTTGAATCAGTGGTTAGACCATTTGACCCTGACCCGGTGACTTTTCCGGTTCAACGACCGGGCCGGTTTTCAGAACATTGCTTGTTCCTTGACGATGTTGATGTCTGAGAGTTTTAAAAATACTGAAAATTCAATGATTTTTTTCGAGCCAAATACCCTGCATTACTGTTCCAAGTTAAATATCTCTTTCCAGTCATTGGTTTGATATTTATACAGTAAACCGGTGTACAAAGGTAACTAGGACAGTAGGACTAGCTGCCACATCCAAGTTGTGCGGCGCTTCTATTAATCAAACGGTACTAAACTTAATTCAATGTGTGACATTCTCAAACTCCATGTGATCATGACAACTATAGTATAATTCACTAATAATAGATACTTCTATAAAAATTAAGGTTGTTTGTATTAAAATTATAATCCTGAGATTGAGGTACTAATAATACAAATAAGGTCAAACAACTGATTAGTCCACTAGATTATACTGTAAGATATTTCATGGGGATTCGTGTTTTACAGGTAAGAAAATGCCGGCCAAATGAGAAATGATTGGGGTTGTTTAATTAGGAAAGATTTTGTTCCTGCGATGATAACCGACTTTCTATTTTCTTGCTTCAAATTGTTGCAAATTGACCCTATTTTAACTGTCAGTATGTTTTATTTTAGGACAAGAGCTCGTGAGCCGACTTTTTTAGGGATTTGGACAATTTAGCAAAATCCTCTTATAAGTCAGCGCCATATTTATAACTGTCAGCCTGGTTAATTTATAACGATATCTTTTGGGATTCCGTCTGAAATCGCAACTGACAGACATTTATACCGGCCGATCAGAAATCAGGCAGAGAAATTTACATCTCTTCTCCGATTCTGTGCAAGTAATTCTCCTTACTTAACGTGGACGACATGCATTATGAAGAGAAGCCATACGAGAAAAAGAGTATGACATGTGGAGTCCTGTTCAGCACCTATTGACCAGCTAAGCTAAGGAAAACAAAGTGGTACTCTCGTACTGACTCAATGTAGGATAGCTAGGAAGAAGATGGCACTGTGGCAGGTCTGTGGTTGGTCCATGAGTGGGCATGCCCATGTCTATTTTGGTGGTTATTGCCGTTACACGTGGTCTTCTATGGATGCACAAATTTAATCTGTGCTAGCCATTAAAGCGTGTGCATCGCGTGTTTGTTGTTACATATGACTGAATCTACCTCCATAACGACATTGACGTACTTCCGTTTTTTTTTGGACCACAGCAACGGAAGTTGGTTTTTTTTCTACCGTCTTTGGGAAGGGCTCATTTTTTGTGTCAGTTGAGTTTTTTAGTGTTTCTCTTCGTCCATTTATTTAGAACTTTTATTTTCAGAAAGTACTTACAAATTTTGATTTCACATTGGTTTTTCGGTTTGTGGTGACACTTTGGGTTGGATAAGCATAAACTTCACGCACTCGACCTATATAATACGAATAATAATTATAAAGTTCATATAACTCAGTATCCTTAATTATCGAAAATTTCAATCGACCAAGCGCAAAATGAAAAATTCCACTCAACAAAAGAAAAATCAGCTATTTCCATACAACCTCATAAATTCTACTTTCTTCATTTATGTAAAAGAGATATTATCTATTTTACGAAAACGGAGGTACTGTAATTTTTTATATACAAAACGACCGCTTTTAGCTTAATACGCAAGAATGTTGACTGTCGATGACCAACTGCCTTCCTCCCGAGTTCGTTAAGAAGATCCAATAAAAAGGAAGGTCTCAACGGTATTGCTGCGCCTTAATCAATTTCCTAGATATGATGAAATAAAAATCGAAGTAGAAAATGAAAGAGAAGCGGGACAAGGGGTACCGAACATCCGCGCCCACCACAAACTTAAATAAAGTTCATGAACCCAAACAGACCTCCCATTTTTTTTTCCTATATAAACTTCCCCCCACTCCTCTCTTCCATACCCATCTCCCGCACAACTGTTTTTCATTCTCCCCCAGTGATTGATACTCACACACACAAAACAGGGTTCAAAAAAATGCCTTCTTCAGCTTCTAAAACCATGATAATCTCGCGATGCACAATAAAACCAGATCAAACATCAACCATCAAAGATCTTAAACTCTCTGTTTCTGATCTTCCTATGCTTTCATGTCATTACATTCAAAAAGGAGTTTTATTAACTCGTCCTGATAACATTCCATTCGATTCTCTAATTCCACTTCTCAAACTTTCACTCTCTAAAACCCTTTCTCATTTCCCTGCTCTTGCCGGTCGTATGAAAACGGATTCCTCCGGTTTCGTACACATCGATTGTAATGATCTTGGTGTCGATTTCGTCGAAGCTAATGCAACACATTTATCAATTCGTGATGTTCTACCACCACAAAACAGTAATAATGATTTGCCTCAAGTGATTAGAGAATTCTTTACTTATGATGGAGTTGTGAGTTATGATGGTCATTACAGACCTTTAGCTGCTGTCCAAGTGACGGAATTGTCTGATGGTGTTTTTATTGGTTGTGCTGTTAATCATGCCGTTACAGATGGTACATCTTTCTGGAATTTCTTCAATACTTTTGCTGAGATTACTAAAGGTGTTAAGAAGATTACGAAACAACCTGATTTCACTCGAAATTATGTGAAAGATTCTAAAGCTGTTCTTCAATTCCCCGATGGAAATCCAAAGGTAACATTTGATGTTGATGCTCCATTAAGAGAAAGAATTTTCCATTTCAGCAGAGAATCAATTCTGAAATTGAAATCCAGAGCTAATAATTTCAAGAAATTCGAGAACGGGTATGAGATTATCGGGAAACTGAGTAACGATCAAAATCAAAACCCGAACGGTAAGCTGACGGCGGCAGTTAATCCAACGGTCGAGATTTCATCGTTTCAATCATTAAGTGCTCAATTATGGAGATCAGTAACACGAGCAAGAAAACTTCCGGCGAATAAACCGACGACGTTCCGAATGGCAGTTAACTGCCGTCACCGTTTAGAACCACGTATCGATCCGTATTATTTCGGTAACGCTATACAGAGTATCCCGACCATTGTTCCGATAGGTGAACTGTTGTCTAGAGATTTGTGCTGGAGTGCTGAGATGTTGAATAAAAATGTGAGGGCGCATAATCATGATACAGTGGTGCAGGGAGTAGAAGAATGGGAGAAGAACCCAAGATGTTTCCCACTAGGGAACTTTGATGGTGCATCAATCACGATGGGAAGTTCACCGAGATTTCCAATGTATGATAATGATTTTGGGTGGGGTCGACCATTAGCTGTACGTAGTGGTAAAGCTAATAAATTTGATGGGAAAATATCAGCTTTCCCAGGGAGAGATGGTGGTGGAAGTGTTGATCTTGAAGTTTGTTTATCACCTGATACCATGTCAGGTCTTGAAAATGATACTGAATTCATGCAGTATGTAACAGATTTGCTTTGATTTTGGTTGCTTTTAATTGTTGTGGTTAGACAAAAAATAATATTCAAGCAAGGTACTCGTTATTGTGACTTATTATTTGTTCCTCTAAATTCCAGTTGAAAGCCATTCTAGTTCGATTTTGTGCACACTCCTAAGGGCATGCACATCGCATACCTACAGCTGCCTTCCACAAAAAAAATCGGTCTTCTATTTTTCCAATTTTACCTTGAACTTATGTTCCAATGGAACTAAGGTTAGCACAAAATATGTTACTAGTTCGAAGTGCAGTTAACATGCAACGATTTCATCACCCTGCTGATACATCTATTATTGTAGTGACGAAATTTAAATTAGTGAAAAATCTAATACTTTCCCCGTTTGTTAGTGGCATCACTGGCATGAACTCTAGCAAGTTGTCACTAAATTGTTAACTACAATAAAGAGATATTTTGAGTTTATGATATTATTTATAACAATCTAAATTCCATGCTTAAAAGTTGACTCATAGTCGAAAGGTGGAACATGGTACAGATATTATCGGAGTCAAGTTGATACGGCACTATCTAAGTACCAAGTAGGGGAAACGCTAGATGATGATGCAATGCAGTTTTACTTATATGAAAGAATGATAGGTGCTATCAGGCACCCAATTTTTCTGTAACTAGGGAATTATATTGAAACCTATTATTGGGCTTCACATTCCAATAGAAGGGCTTCACATGGATTCCTAGTGACTAAAAAATTAGTTATGGGATGTTTTGAGGCAATAGCAAATATCTAAGTTACCCTCCATCTAAGATGAAAACCTAAAAGTTAAAATCAAAATCTTAATACAAAAGTATACTCATCTTCTTCTTCTAAACTTCATCTTTTTCTAGTGGAATCTAAGATAAATTTTAAAAAAAACCCAACCCAGATATCAGTTAATTGAAGAAAAAAAATCAGAAGCTTTTAGTTAGATCTACGGTTGGGTTTGGTTCACGAGCAATGATCTGTTAAGATTTTTTAGGGAAAATAAGTTAATGTGAGATTTTTTAGTCTTGTGAGATAAATAGGGAAAGGAATTAGCTTTTGGTTTTTTAATCATGTTAAGAAGCTTATTACCTTCGCACGGTTTTTCTCAAAAAATAAAATAAATTCCGATCTTTTGTTCTTAGCAAGTACGGCGCATCAAGAGATTCCGCCGATGGGGAATTTGAGAATTTGGAATCTGAAAAGAATTTATGTTCGCGGAAGGGGAATGCAAGTCCCGATCCGATCCTAGACGCCTGTTTGAGTCAACCCGTACTACCCCACCCAATGATAGTCAACCGGTCATGTCTGTTCAAAGATTTCAAGGCTATTCCTGTTGTTTATATAGAAAGGGAACAATGTATGATTGATTTGAGGTATGTAACTTAACCGATGTTATGTGTGTTTTTACGTTGAATACATTATTCGTTTATTTATTTTTTAGAACATGTCTAGTTCTATATTTTTTTTTTTTAAGATAAGTCCATAAACAATCAATTTAACTTATGAGCGCCGATCTAGATCATTAAGAATTTTGGTCTTAATATTTTTTTTTTTAGTTCTCTTGAATATGATATTGGGTATAGTTGAATGATGTATTTTCTAATTGGTTGTACCAACTTGATTCAAATGTATGTATTTGGGGTTTAGAAGTACTTAAAATTTGAATGTTCCATGGGATGTAATCCACTTACTCGATTTTTACATGTATTCTAATTTTTTGAAGAACTCACAAAAGGTGATATGTGTCAAAAAAAATTCCATTTCTCTACTTCATCCATCATACTAAAAATATGTTGAAGTATGACAACAAGAGAACTATCTTTATTAATATATTCAACCTAAAGTAAGTGGTTGACATGTTTGAGGTTCTCTTGGCCCGTTGAGATAAAGAAATTTCTCAAATTAAGCTAAATGTAACAAAAATGAAAATGGAAAGAACCCCAAAGTAATAAGGGTTAGTAATGACTCATAAAGAATGAGAAAAGGGACATATATATCATGAGATGAATCTAAAATGTAATTTTTAGCTTCCATCATAAATGAAAAAGTTTGAAATGCACCTTGTCAAGGGGAAATGCACTTGGTCATTGGTATTGATCTCATTGAAAATTCATAAACAAAGGAATAAGTTGATATATTTTAGGAAGAATGATATCGTAGAGATTTACTCAATGACACGAGATCAAAGAAATGATTCCCTAAATAAACTTAACATGTGCATATTCCAAATATTCTTGATTTACCAAACTAAAAATTCACGGATTTTATTACCAAACCATATACGAATCACTAGTTTATTTTACGATTGGTAACTAATGACCAAATCTAACCGTAAGCAAATCTACGGTTGGGTTGTTTTTTCACCCAACCGTAACTGGTTTTTTAAGCAAATTTATGGTTGGGTTGTTTTTTCACCCAACAATTGTTTTTTTAGTTTAGTATTTTAGAATTTTCCTCAATTTACGTTTAGGAGCTTATTATTATAAAACCGTAAACTTATCTTTACGACCCCAACCGTAAACTGTCTAAAAAGCTAAGAAAATAAATCTAGAGTTTTTTTTCTTCCAAAACTCTTTTCTTTTTTCCCTTTTTTCCTTCTCTACAAAAAGATTGATAACACTAATTGTAATTTTTTTATCTCTAATTATAAATCGAAATCACTGATCTAATCTAATTATTAATTGTAATTTTTTTTATCTCTAATTATCGTTGATTTAATATAATCATTAATATTAAATTAGTGAACCTAATTAAATAATCACACTAATTAAATGAGGGTTGTTCAGCCATTATAAAAATATTTCAGAAATGGGGTTTTTGAAATTATTTATGGGTGACCCGTTTTTGTCCTATTAGGTGAAGCCCCTCTATTGGAATGTGACGCCCCAATAATAGACTTCATTATATTAGAGTCGACTGAAATGAAAGATAGATGTTGATCTCTTAATCATACATCATGTTTGGTTCGGAGGAGCTCAAGAATTCAATTTCGAGGAAATGGGTCCGATTCCCTCAATTGAGGGACACCAAAAATTCCTGAATTGGATTTTTTACGAATCCCTTCCCCCATATTTGTTATTGTCTTTTCCATTGACGGAGCAATGGAAACCAAATTGATTATGGGTAATCGATAATAAATGACTCTACTACCCCTCTTAATAAAGTCTACGTCATCGAGTCATCTTGTTTCGTTTCTGCTTCAACTGATTTTTAGATGAGGAAAAAAGGAAAACGGAAAGAAAAACGAGAAAAAAGGGACTTACAGTTTGTAAGATGGTCGTCGGTAGTTGTGATAGTGAAGATGGGGTGGAATTGTGGGGATTAAGCAGAAAAAGGAGAGTATAGTAAACTGACAGGCAACAAGATAATAAAAATAAGGAATGAAATTTGAGAGACTATGTAATAACATGAACCAAACAATAAAATATATAAATCCAAAATTCTATTCATGGAATTCCAAATCCTGGAAATAGGTTACACTGTAATCCAATTATTGGGTTGTCGATAACTTGAACCGAACATGCTGATAGTGTAATCACAATATCACATTAAACCAAATTGTGTACAAACAAATAAATCGATCACCAGAAGAAGAAAAATCAGGGCCATGGTCCTCCATTTAAAAACTTCATCATATAGGTTGGGATAAACTAACCAAACCGATAGGTGGTTCTAGGAATAAGGAAAAGTTGCAACCACAATAAAACCTTATTCATGAAAAGAATTTGGAATCTTCATGATCAGCCTCATTCCATATGGGTCAGTATATACAATGAGAAATATCTCCAGCATCAACCAATCCTCCAAGAAACCACACACATCCCTTCAACCTACAGTCCACAATGGAAACAACTGGCCTCCCTCATACCTTCCTTCAACAACTCGTATTTCATCAGATTGGAAACGGTTTAGCAACCTGAAAACGCAGGGTACCAAGTACACCACCAACTTTTTCGTTCGGCAACATGTACGGAAAAAAACTAATACAATTGCAAGTAAACCAATTGAATGATCCTTGAAAATATGCAAATATAGTTTATATCTCTAACCTTTTTTCAAGTAGTATGTATATAGACAAGAGTTCGGGATCCTGATTGTTAAGAAGAGTAATTGGACGATCTTAAAAAACAATATCCAAAATCAATCTAGTTGTATCCAAAAAGGTTATCCTGAAGACTTTGTAGCCGCTAAACCCTAAAAAGGTTAGGAACGGAACGACTCTAGATACAACTAGTGAAAAAGCGGGGGTCTAACAACCACACCCAATATTTCGCTTGTCAATCTGTATGGACTAACTCCAATATACTTTCAAGAGAATCAACTAGACAGTCAGACTCAATCTTAAGAAAAGTATATCCAAGAGTTATATCCCTGCTTCTTAATGTAATTAGCAAATCAAACAGATAGAAAAAACCATGAGCCTGATTATTATAAGAAACAACTTGGATGGTATCAAAAACCAATATCCAAGTGTCAATCAATTTAATCAACAACCAAAGGTTGGATTCTCAATTGATTGAACTTACGCACAACCTGTGATATTTCAATTATATAGAAAATATAATGCGAAAAAGAAATAACACAGACACCATAAGTTTTGTTAACGAGGATACCGCAAAAGCAGAAAAACCCCGGGACTAGTCCAGATTTGAACACCACATTGTACTTAGCCGCTACAGACACTAGCATACTCCAAGTTAACTTCAGACTGGAATGTAGTTGAGCCCTAACCAATCTCACACTGATCAAGGTACAATCGCGTTCCTTACGCCTCTAGAACCACGCCGGATTCTGCGCACTTGATTCCTTTAGCTAATCTCACCCATAACTAAGAGTTGCTACGACCCAAAGTCGAAGACTTGATAAACCAATCTGTCTCACACAAAAAAGTCTATTGAATAGATAAATCTGTCTTCCACAGATATACCTATGAGTTTTGTTCGGTCTTTTGATAAATCAAGGTGATCAGGAACCAATTGATATACCAGACTTATATTCTCGAAGAACAACCTAGAAATATCAATCACCTCACAATAATCTTAATCGTATGGTAGAGAAACAAGATATTGTGGAATCACAAACGATGAGACGAAGATGTTTGTGACTACTTTTTATCTTTCCTATCGGAGATTAAATCTCGAGCAAATCTTAGAGAAGATAGTACTCAATCACGATACAAAACAACAAGATCGGAACACGCAACTACAAAGAAAATAGTTGGATCTGGCTTCACAATCCCAATGAAGTCTTTAAGTCGTTAACCTACTGGGTTTTAGAAAAACCTAAGGTTAAAGTAGAATCGACTCTAGTCGCAACTATTATCACACATGAGGTGTGGGGATTAGGTTTCCTAGTTGCTAGAGTTTTCCTTTATATAGTCTTCAAATCAGGGTTTGCAATCAATGTTACCTTGGTAACAGAGCATTCAATATTCACCATTAGATGAAAACCTGATTAGACTCAAGCTAATATCTTTCAACCGTTAGATCGAACTTAGCTTGTTACACACAAATGAAAACTGACTTCATTTAGATATGAGTAAGCGTACCTAAACGTGTACACCTTTGTTGGCTCAAAAATAGTTAACCAAGTTAGCCATATGAACACTTTCATATAAACCTTATTCATCTTAACCATAACTAGTTCAAATGACTCAAATGAAACTAGTTTCTAGAGTTGTTCAATTTTTTATATTCTCATAGAAGTATACAAGACACAATTAAAGCAAAATCGATTTTGATTCACTCGAATCAATTCATGAACATTATAGCCACAGTTTGCAAAAGATTGCATTCCTTATTATATAAATGTATTAGTTCATGAAATAATCGATTTTAGAACATAACTCACTCAACTATGCAAACGTACGCATACCTAAGTAGCCGGACTTGGACCGTGTTCACCAGTATGCAAACGGGTATGCATACTATCGCACACTTCCTAGTTTCAGTTGAATCTAGTACGCGTACTTGTACGCATACTATAGCACCCGGACTTCAACTGACTTCGCCAGTACGCGTACAAATACGCATACTCTAGCTGCCGGACTTTACCTAACCACGCCAGTACGCATACTGGTATGCATACCACATTCCGGTCTTGGATCAACACATATGCAAGTACGCATACTGTGCTTATAATCCAAATATGGTTAAGTGTTCTAAACTCCCATTTCAATCATTGAAACATTCTTAGAAGACGCAAATAGTTGTCTCACACAAACTATTAGCTTCAAAGCAATTTCCAAGTGATTAAATGATCAATACGAAACATTCCGAGTCTACATCAAATGACGGTCTCACACAAATCATGTAAGATGTTACCAGGCGATTTTCACATGTTCATCTTTTGACTTTCGTCAAGTATATAAGATGAACTTGGTTAAATCAAAAGCTTAACAACACATACTTCGAGAAATACGTAAGCGAGGTAACCTCGGCTCGAAATATCAAATGTGTATAATCGAAGTCTATATGGCTATACGACTTTTGTCTCAAATAGGAGATAGAGTAGATAGACTTTTGAGTGATAGATGAGTTCAAGTCTCCACATACCTTTGTTGATGAAGTTCCACAATCTCGCCTTAGTAGTTCTTCGTCTTTAATCGATGAATGTCGTGAAGTCTAATGCCTAACTACACTTTCTATCCTAATCCGAGACTTAGCTATAAGTAGACTAGAAATCAAGGCTTATAGTTTTGGCAACTAAACTTGACAACAAGCCACGCTTGCGAGTTCGACCGAGCAGGGCTCTAACAATCTCCCTCTTTGTCAATTTTAGTGACAAAACTATCAATACAACAAAGCTTTTGGTACGATATTCTATAGCTTATGTGATCGACAATAGAGGTTTTGGCCAAGTGTTTGTTGGTTGGTTCATGAATGGGAGGCAGGCGCATCGCGCATGCGTGTTATACTAGTGTATATAGAATTAACTCCTTATTTATCTCTGTGGTGACATTAACACACCGTAATATTGGTGAAAATTACACACCTAGATAGTCTATGGGTGACTATACACACCTGTAATATTGGTGACAATTACACACCAAGATATGCATAAAATATAAATGAAGGAGCGTATCTTATATACCACAAATTGGAATCTTCATTTTCCAACAATTCATAATGACAAGTGTTAGTGAACTTCTCGGTCGAACTCGCATGCATTGCTATCTCAAACATGTTTGTCAATGTTAGTAATCAAAACTATAAGTCTTGATTTCTAGTCTACTATAGCTAAGGTCTCGGACTAGGATAGAAAGTGTAGTTGAGCTCAAGAACTCCATGGCAATCATCATACTAGACGAAGGACTACTCACGGTACTGGTGGATCTTCATTAACTAAAAGGTATGTGGAGACTTGAACTTATCTATCACTCAAAAGTCTATTTATCTCCTATCTTGAGACAAAAGTCGTTTTGCTATATAGACTTTGATTATGCACATTTGGTATTTCGAGACGAGTATATCTCACCTATCTATTTCTTGAAATATGTGTTGGTAATCTTTCGTTTTAGCCAAATTCATCTTTACCTAGTGACGAGAGTCATGTTATGTTTCAATCACTTTGAAAATTGCTCTGACGAAAAAATAGTTTGTGAATAACAACTATATAATAACGTCCTCTGAGAATGTTTCAATGATTGAAATGAGAGTTTAGATTATATAACCATTGGTAGATATAAGCATTATTGTGGAAACACATATATGTATAATTCCTATTCCTTGAACCAAAGTTTGCGAACTTTGTTGATCAAGAGAACCGGAACAAGAGTCGTGAACTCAGTCCGCGAACCCCGCGAACTGGCGGAAGTTCTCGACCCGAGAAAATCTGCTGGAGTTTGTGAACTCCTTCCGAGAACTTAAGTCCGCGAACCCAGTCCGCGAACTTGAGTTGGTTATATATAAAAACGGTTGTTCTTGAACTCATGTTTATATAAACTAAGGAATGCTTTTGCAAACCGTGGCTATAAAGTTCATGAACCGATTCGAGTGAATCAAATCGTTTTTGCTTCGATTGTGTCTTGTGTAGTTACATAAGATCTAAGCAATTGAACAACTCTCTAACTAGTTCATTTGAGTCATTTGAACTAGTTATGGTGAAGAAGAATAAAGTTGATATGAAATTGCTCATATGGCTAACCATTTGGTTAACTATTGTTGAACCAACAAATGTACATGTTTGGGTACGGTTACACAAGCCTAGAAACGTGCATTTCATTTGTGTATAACAAGCTAAGTTTTTGATCTAACGGTTGAGAAATATTAGCTTAAATTTAATCATGTTTTCATCCAACGGTGAATATTGAATGCTTTGTTACCAAGCTAAAATTGATTGCAAACCCTGATTTGAAAGACTATATAATGGAGAACTCTAGCAACTGGGAAACCTAATCCCACACCTTACGTGTGATACTAGTTGCATAATCTAGAATCGGTTCTCCTTTAACCTTTGGTTTCTTCTCTAACCAAGGTTAACGACTTAAAGACTTCATTGGGATTGCGAAGCCAGACCGATACTACTTTCTTGTAGTTGTGTGATCTGATCTTACTGTTTCTATCGTATGAGTACAATCATAACGATTGGCTTGAGATTGATATCTCCGATAGGCAAGATAAAAATTAGTCACAAACATCTTAGTCTCATCGTTTGTGATTCCACAATATCTTTTTTTGCTGCGTCGATTAAGACTATTGTGAGGTGATTGATAATACTAGGATGTTCTTCGGGAATATAAGTCCGGGTTATCAATTGGTTCCTGTTCACCTTGATTTATCAAAAGACGGAACAAAACTCGTAGGTATATTCGTGGGAGACGGATTTATCTATTACCGTGGACTTTTATGTGTGATACAGATTTGTTTATTAAAGTCTTCGACTTTGGGTCGTAGCAACTCTTAGTTGTGGGTGAGATCATCTAAGGGAATCAAGTGCGTAGTATCCTGCTGGGATCAAAGACGTAGTAGCATAACTGTACCTTGGATCAGTGTGATATTGATTGGGGTTTAACTACAGTCCAGACTGAAGTTAGTTTGGAGTAGGCTAGTGTCTGTAGCGACTTAATACAGTGTGTATTCAATATGGACTAGGTCCCGGGGTTTTTCTGCATTTGCGGTTTCCTCGTTAACAAAATTCTGGTGTCTGTGTTATTTATTTTCCGCATTATATTTTGTTATATAATTGAAATATCACAGGTTGTGCGTTGTTCAATCAATTAGAATATACGACCTTTTGGTTGTTGATTTAAATTGATTGACACTTGGATATTGGTCTTTGGTACCATCCAAGTTATCTCTCTAGTATTTGATAAAGACTCGCAGATTTCTATTTGCTTGAGTATATATCAAATCGAGAGATAGAGATATAAACTCTTTGATATACTTTTTATCTAGATTGAGTCTAACTGTCTAGTTGATTCTTTAGAAAGTATATTGGAGTTTGTCCATACAGATTGCTAATCGAAATATTGGGTGTGGTTATTGTACCCCCGCTTTGTCAATTGGTATCAGAGCAGGCAAACACATTTAAGACCTTACAAGTCTGTGTTTGTAGCGATCTGACTCTATGGACAGAGGTGTTATCTCTATTAACGTACCACCAGTCTTCGATGGCTCTAATTACTTATGGTGGAAAATTGATATGCGAGCTTTTCTTCAAGCACGTGATTTTCAAACATGGGTATATGTTCTTAATGGCTATAATGCTCCCGTTGTGGCAGTTGGAGAAGTAAACGTTCCCAAGAATATTGGTGAATACACCCCTGCCGAGATACTTGTTGCAAAGCAAAATTCCGACGGTTTAAATGCCATTATACATGCCACTACCCCAAATCTTCAGCACCATGTGTCAAATTGCACTAAGTCTAAAGAAGCTTGGGATATCTTAGAAACCGTATTCGAAGGTAACACCAGTGAAAAGGAAGTTAGGCTTCAAAACCTTAATTCCGATTGGGAAAACCTTCGTATGGCAGATGAAGATACATTTGATGAGTTTAATCACAAAGTGTTTGAAATTGTTAATGCATCCTTTGCATTGGGTAAGACTATTCCTGAAAAGGACATTGTGATGAAAATTCTCAGATCGCTGCCATCTAGATACGATTCTAAAAAGCATGCCATCGTTGAGGGAAATAACCTTGATACACTTTACAGAAGTTCTCTTGTTGGAAAGTTTAAAATTTTCGATCTTGAACTTGAACAAAGAGAGAAAGATCATCTGGCGAACAATCTTATTGCTGTATCTGATCGTAAATCTCGACGTTCTAAATTGACTGACAAAAGAAATGAGAATTGCTTTAATTCAACTTTGGCACTGTTTATACAATTGCTTAAGAAATCTCTTATACAGAGAAAAAGAAAGTCTCAAAAGAAAGCTCAGTCAATCAATAAAAAGGTTCAAAAAAACTATGTCAACAATTCTAGTTTCAAGTGCTATAGAAGTGTTCACAATACTTCTATTTGTCGTGAAACGGAGACAAGCGAGATAACTAAAGCATGAATGGCTCCTCTTGACTACTGTCCTGAGGATGAAATCTATGATGGTTCTCTTAATCTATTTGCTGATAATCATGTATGTCCTCCTAACAGCCCTGATTATTCCATGGTAAACAATCTTACTTCCTCAGAAATACTTCAACTTGAAAGGGAAGTCTTAATTAAAAGGATTGAAAATATGGAATGCCAACTGTATAATTCTTACAAAACAACTTTGTATTACCAGCAAATTTCTCCTGATTCTAAATCATTCGTAAGTCACCTTGACGACAAGAATCATACAGAAGATCACAAGGATTTACCTAATCTCAAGATTTCCTTATGTGATCAACAGGATTATCCTAAAACCTGTGGCACTTTGAAACATTAAAAGTTCTCCTCTGTCAAACGTCGTTTCTAGAAGAAGAAAAAGAAATCTCACACAAAACCCTCATCTTTTGTAAAAGAGAATTCAAATAGAATGCATAGTTTACGAAAATCAACAATCAAGGTATTCAAATATGTGCTAAAAGAAAGAAAGAATGATGAAGATAACTCTTCTTTCTTAAAAAACAAAACAGAAACAAGGAATATCACACACTTCATTCCCTCGAAAGAAGTTACCCAGTCCTGCAGAGGATTGGAACAACTACAGTTTGTAATACTGTATTGATGATTTTTGTTTATCCCTCTTAGAAAAAAATCATAATCTTCAAGAGGGTTGTGATGGAAGTTTTCTGTTAATTGCTTTAGCCTTTTTTTTTTGTTTAAACGTTTTTCTTAGGACCTTTTCTGAGGACAAACACTCTTTTCGGGTTTTTGCCAAAGGTCATTTTGGATATTTATATCCTATCCTCAGTTACTTTTAAAATGAAGTTTTTCTCCTTAGCATAAACATTTATTCTATCTTCTCTATCATGTCCTCTTTAAGTCTTTCGAGTAAAGAAAGTGATGTTTGGACTGTACTCTTTCCTTCAAAGAAGATACGATTTGACTCTTCTGATAGTATGATGAGCCCTGATATTCACGGTTCCTTTCTGGACGGGAAAATCTATGTTTCTCAGTTTGATAAGCTCTCTTTAACCATGAATCTCGTCTTGGAACAAGTTCGTGCCCTAAAAAGTGAACTCGAAGCTTCTTCCAAGAGACTCGAAGAAAAGATGGATAATCTGAAATCGAGAATTGATCTAATTGAAGATGAGCTTGATGAATACAGAGAGTATGAGAAGAGTACTCAAAGTAAGTGAAATGCTTTATAGGAGTTTCTGCCTAGTAAATCTTTTATTTTTCTTGTTTTGTTTAGAAGAATAACTAGAGTTTGGAATAGCCATTATTGTGATTACACATAACTATGTCCAACTTTTTCATCTTCAAGTTTTTAGATTTATTGGTTTAAATTCTAAAATTGTTTGGAAGATGATTTTTGCAGTATTAATCTTTATGGTTTTATATATTGCAATTTGTTATGGGATATGTGTGTATGCGTCCGTGAACTATGATTGTCCCATATCTTATCAAAAGTAAAGTCTTTTGTATATCGATATGCATATATTGATAAAAGAATGAATGGACTTTTGACAAATACAAAAGTTAAGCCTATTATGTCAATTATTGATGGAAGATAGGTTAAAATCTTTTGTTTACAAGGATTATGTCTATTGTATGTCATTGTGCAAATGGTGATGAGTCCTTGCTTATTTCACGGTATTAGATCGATCTCCGATCCACAATTTTTGTGTATATACTGTGTTGTTCCATAAGGTGTCTTATGTTGAGCTCTATCGACTGAGTTATTGTTTTGGCTTAGTTGTTGCTCCGTGAGGTACTTTATGTCAAGCATATTCAACTAAATTAATCATCTTGTTTGGTTATTTAGTTGTTGCTCCGTAAGTTTTCTTATGTCGAGCATGACCAATTAAATTGATTACTTTTGTGATTAGTTTGGTTGTGTATTCCGATTAGATTAATTATGGGATCTCTTGTGATTAATCTAATTGAGTATTTTTTGAGTCTCCATAAGTTCACTTATGTTGAGCATTTACGATTAAATTAATCATGGGTTCTCTTGTGGTTAATTTAATTGAGTATTTTGGATTCAAATTCATACTTGTATGTGATTTGTTACGTCCAAAGAAATCCTTCTTTTCTTTTGAAATTAAGGTCGCTCTTGTTGTTCTTTCGGGTATGGGGGAGAGTTCTTAATTGAACTTGTGCTTAATTTCCAAATCTTTGTGGGGAGTGCGGCTGTGGAATATTATAGGGGTTATCTTGTATCTTTAAACTCCTTAATGAATGCATTTAGCTTCGGCTTTATGATTGCATCTAAATAAGATGATATGTACTTTCTTTTGGTCATGAAATATCTCTTTCGGAAATTTCATTAGGATCCCGTTCTTGTACCTTTGCCAATTTTATTGACAAAAAGGGGGAGAATTAATATGTAGTTCACACTACAAATACATATGGTTTTCGGATCATTATGTAAGGGGGAGTGGTTTCCATACGAGATGGAGTATTGACTAAGGGGGAGTGATACATATAACCATAGTATTGTTGTCAAAGTTGTGATACAAGTGAACTTTGATGTTGTATAATGATACTATGTATAATGATATTATGACAACAACGATGATCTTGAACTTACAACCTTTGGGATAACAATGATCCCTACTTTTGAGAATTATGTTTTCTCATTATTATAGCATTTCTTCTTCCCTCTCACGGATTTTCAACAACGATCTATCAAAACAAAGAGCCCAACACGTCCTCCACCAACACGAACTTACAACCTTTGGGATCATTGGAGTACTTGGGAAGGATGACGAGACTTGATTTTGAGTAATGTTGAAGATTAAACATGTGGAATAGGAGCTTGACAAAAGTTAATTTATTTATTTTTTGTATTCCATATGTATTGATAGTTTTGTCACTAAAATTGACAAAGGGAGAGATTGTTGAGAGCATTGCCTTTTTTAGATCAACTACTTATTGTTGATCCTAAATTGGATCAACATATATTGTTGATCGAACTACCGTTGTTGATCCCTAGATGTTTTTGCATGCGATTTTTTGATTGTCACTGGTGCGGTTAGATGGATCAACTATCTCAAGCATGTTTGTCAATGTTAGTGATCAAAACTATAAGTCTTTTTTTTTTGATTTCTAGTCTACTATAGCTAAGGCTCGGACTAGGATAGAAAGTGTAGTTGAATCTAATTTTAAATGCTCAAAAGAGCTCCATGGCAATCATCATACAAGAAGAAAAGGACTACTCAAGGAACAAAACTATAAGTCTTGTGGATCTTCATTCAAGAGCTAAAATCATACAAGAAGTATGGATGGAGATTTGAACTTATCTATCACTCAAAAGTCTATTTATCTCCTATCTTGAGACAAAAGTCGTTTTTCTATGTATAATTTGATTATACACATTTGGTATTTCTCGAGCCGAGTATATCTCGCCTATCTATTTCTCGAAATATGTGTTGGTAAGCTTTCGCTTTAGCCAAATTCATCTTTACCTAGTGACGAAAGTCATGTTATGTTTCAATAACTTTGAAAATTGCTCTAACGAAAAATAGTTTGTGAATAACAATAATAACGTCCTCTGAGAATGTTTCAATATGTATAAGTCATATTCCTTGAACCGAAGTTTGCAAACTTTGTTGATCAAGAGAACCGGAACAAGATCCGTGAACTCAGTCTGCGAACTCAGTCCACGAACCCAGTCCGCGAATTGGCGGAAGTTCTCGACCCGAGAAAATCTGCTGGAGTTTGTCAACTCCTTCCGGGAACTTAAGTCCGCGAACTTGAGTTGGTTATATCTAAAAACGGTTGTTCTTGAACTCATGTTTATATAAACTAAGGAATGCTTTTGCAAACCGTGGTTATAAAGTTCATGAACCGATTCGAGTGAATCAAATCGTTTTTTCTTCGATTGTGTCTTGTGTAGTTACATTAGATCTAAGCAATTGAACAACTCTCTAACTAGTTCATTTGAGTCATTTGAACTAGTTATGGTGAAGAAGAATAAAGTTGATATGAAATTGCTCATATGGCTAACCATTTGGTTAACTATTGTTGAACCAACAAATGTACATGTTTGGGTACGTTTACACAAGCCTAGAAACGTGCATTTCATTGTGTATAACAAGCAAAGTTTTTGATCTAACGGTTGAGAAATATTAGCTTGAATCTAATCAGGTTTTCATCTAACGGTGAATATTGAATGCTTTGTTACCAAGCTAAAATTGATTGCAAAGCCTAATTTGAAAGACTATATAAGGGAGAACTCTAGCAACTGGGAAACCTAATCCCCACACCTTATGTGTGATACTAGTTGCATAAGCTAGAGTTGATTCTCCTTTAACCGTTGGTTTCTTCTTTAAACCAGGTTAACGACTTAAAGATTTCATTGGGATTGTGAAGCCAGACCGATACTACTTTCTTGTAGTTGTGTGATCTGATCTTGCTGTTTATATCGTATGAGTACAATCGCAAGGATTGGCTTGAGATTGATATCTCCGATAGGCAAGATAAAAAGTAGTCACAAATATCTTCGTCTCATCGTTTGTGATTCCACAATATCTTTTTTCGCTGCGTTGATTAAGACTATTATGAGGTGATTGATAATACTAGGCAGTTCTTCGGGAATATAAGTCCAGGTTATCAATTGGTTCCTGTTCACCTTGATTTATCAAAAGACGGAACAAAACTCGTAGGTATATTCGTGGGAGACGGATTTATCTATTACCGTAGACTTTTCTGTGTGATACAGATTTGTTTATTAAAGTCTTCGACTTTGGGTCGTAGCAACTCTTAGTTGTGGGTGAGATCAGCTAAGGGAATCAAGTGCATAGTATCCTATTGGGATCAGAGACGTAGGAGCATAACTGTACCTTGGATCAGTGTGAGATTGATTTGGGTTCAACTACAGTCCAGACTGAAGTTAGTTTGGAGTAGGCTAGTGTCTGTAGCGACTTAACACAGTGTGTGTTCAATCTGGACTAGGTCCCGGGGTTTTTCTGCATTTGCGGTTTCCTCGTTAACAAAATTCTGGTGTCTGTGTTATTTCTTTTTTCCGCATTATATTTTGTTATATAATTGAAATATCACAGGTTGTGCGTTGTTCAATCAATTAGAATATCCGACCTTTTGGTTGTTGATTTAAATTGATTGACACTTGGATATTGGTCTTTGGTACCATCCAAGTTATCTCTCTAGTATTTGATAAAGACTCGCATATTTCTATTTGCTTGAGTATATATCAAAACGAGAGATTGAGATATAAACTCTTTGATATGCTTTTTATCTAGATTGAGTCTGACCGTCTAGTTGATTCTATAGAAAGTATATTGGAGTTTGTCCATACAGATTGCTAATCGAAATATTGGGTGTGGTTTTTGTACCCCCGCTTTTTCATTTGTAGCTTCTCATCCAAATGCTTAATCTCCTTGGTTCTTCAACATTACTCGAAATCTTCGTCACTTCCAAGTACTCTAGTGATTCTGAATGTGTTCAACTCAGCATCATAGCTGTTGAAGATCCGTAGCTATAACAATGAGAAAGAAGTAGCTCTTAATCATTGTTATACAGTGTCATAGTATTATTACACAATATCAAAGTCCAATTGTATCACAACTTTGACAACAATACTTACATAATGATCTGTAAACCATATGTATTTGTAAACAATACTTACATAATGATCTGTAAATAATACTTACATAATGATCTGTCAACACTTCATCTCACATGAAAACCACTCCCCCTTACATAATGATATGTAAATCATATGTATTTGTAGTGTGAACTACACATTAATTCTCCCCCTTTTTGTCAATATAAATTGGCAAAGGTACGAAAACTAGTGGGATCCTTGTAGCGCCCCCAAAGATAGCAGCCGACTAATCCAAAAGATTAACTATAAAATGAGGCACTAAGGATCTAAAACATCTTTTTAAACAATAAGAAAGAAGTTCTAAACAAAGAGTAACTTGAATCTAAACCGTCTCTGAAATAAATACAAGAAATCCTCTCAAATGATTCATATTCAATAGTGTGTTGATTTACAAATAAAATATAAACACAAAATAAACATAGCGGAAGCTAACTATCTAACGTAATCAACTCCTCGAAGCTTTCATCGCTACGTGCACTTCTTGATCTGATACTGAAAGTGAAAGTGGGAATTGAGTGTGCACATCATCCCTAAAAGGGTTGCCCAGTAGAAATAACATTTAACTTTTAAGTAATCATGGCATGATTTGGAAAACAATACATGTTTTCCCAAACATTAAAAGATAACCAACTCACTGAGTTAAACAAACATCTTATCTTATCTTATCTTATCTTATCTTATATCTTATCTTATACTAATATAAAGAAAAGAGGGATTTTTCACACGTCCGACAAGAACTTACCACATTACCCCTTCGTGTTTTTCTTTTCCGCCTACTATTTCGTAAATTTCACTCAATTTAGGGGTACATGCGTAAACCGTGTTCTCGTATCACATTTTTCTCCTATCAAAATCTTACTCACAGACACAACCCAAAATGGTTCTCTCCTATCAAAATCACACCGTACCTTTCCCAGGTCAAAATAAGCAAAAGGATCGATTTCTACCCAAATTTTGTTACGAATGCTGAAATTTTTTCCGCGCAATTTTTTTTTTATTCTGAAGCTTATTCGAGCCTAGAGAAGAGGTGTGATGAAGACCGTAGTGAAACAAATGTTCAAAATTGGTAAGAAATTCATTTTGATTCATTGATAACTACAATACCAACTTTATTTCGGTTAATTATGTACTAATATGTTGATATTTCATACTCATTTTAGGTTACAAACTTACAGTTACTACTCAATTTCATTGGTAATATAGTTGAAATTTGGATTCCATCTACAAACTACCTAAATTCATTAGTAATAGCTGAAATTTAGATTTCATCATCAGTTGTTCGACAAAATTCCTAGCAGAAATTCGAAATGACCAACTCCTTAGCTCTTTTGGTTTCATGTAAACTTACGATTAACCGCTTTATTTTCTACTTGAAATGTGTGTTTCGGACTTTGTGATTTGTGAGTTATGTACAATGAGAAAATGATATTATTCTGAGTACACAAACCTCAAGTTCAGTTTAAAACTTCAAGTATGTGCAATGAGATTCGGGATTTGGGATACAAATGGTTTACCTGCAATGTTCCACTACCACCACGGCACCACTGGGGCACTTCTTCTGTTGTCATAAGTGACTCTAACAATCGCCCACGGATCAGATGCATATCATGTATTCCAGTGATAGTCGAAACTTTATCCCTGCATGTGAAATGTGATCAAATTCCACAAAAGTGAAACATGTTTTGTTATGTTATACAACACTAGGCCAATGGGATTTAAATGAATGTGGTTCTGCTGGGAATTACCAACAGTTGGTGCTATTGATCCAGGTGTATCCATGGTGTCGGAAAAACTATCAGAGCAAATGTTGTGCACAAAACATGTTTTCATTGTTATAAGTTAATTTCTAGAATTTTATATGGATATGCTGACCTGTATAATACTATTTTAGTATTTTGGCATCACTGTCTTTTACCATGTTTTATGTAAATGGGTCGTTGACAGTAAACATTAGTAACTTTTTTGACATCCCTCTCACTTATCTAGGTGATAAAAAATTTCTATTTACAGAGCCAGATGTAGTTATGTACTTAAAGAAGCGAAGCAGACGCTTAGCTTGGTACTTTCAGGTTGGAGGTAAGAATTGTGTTGGTCATCTTTGGTGCGATAATCAACAAGAACAACATCTGTGATCATCTTTGGTCATCTTTAAACAGGAAATGTATACAAATGGACTTATTTAATCAATACAACAAAGTTTTCGGTACGATATTCTATAGCTTATGTGATCGACAATAGAGGTTTTGGCCAAGTGTTTGTTGGTTGGTTCATGAATGGGAGGCAGGCGCATCGCACATGCATGTTATACTAGTGTATATGGAATTAACTCCTTATTTATCTCTGTGGTGACATTTACACACCGTAATATTGGTGACAATTACACACCTAGATAGTCTATGGGTGACTGTACACACCCGTAATATTGGTGACAATTACACACCAAGATATGCATAAAATATAAATGAATGAGCGTATCCTATATACCACAAATTCGAATCTTCATTTTCCAACAATTCATAATGACAAGTGTTAGAGCACTAATCGGTCGAACTCGCATGCGTTGCTATCTCAAGCATGTTTGTCAATGTTAGTGATCAAAACTATAAGTCTTGATTTCTAGTCTACTATAGCTAAGTCTCGGACTAGGATTGAAAGTTTAGTTGAGCTCAAGAACTCAATCATCATACAAGACGAAGAGCTACTCAAGGAACTAGTGGAACTTCATCGACTAAAAGGTATGTGGAGACTTGAACTTATCTATCACTCAAAAGTCTATCTACTCTACCTCCTATCTTGAGACAAAAGTCGTTTTGCTATATAGACTTTGATTATACACATTTGCTATTTCGAGCCGAGTCTATCTCGCCTATCTATTTCTCGAAATATGTGTTGGTAAGCTTTCTCTTTGGCCAAGTTCATCTTTACCTAGAGACGAAAGTCATGTTATGTTTCAATCACTTTGAAAATGGCTTTGACGAAAAATAGTTTGTGAATAACAACTATATAACGCCCTCTAAGAATATTTCAATGATTCAAATGAGAGTTTAGATTATATAACCATTGTTGGATATAAGAATTGTGTGGAAACGCATACATGTATAAGTCCTTATTCCTTGAACCGAAGTATGCTTACTTTGTTGATCAGAAAAACCGGAACAACAGTCCGCGAACTGACGTAGGTTCTTATCCCGAGAAAATCTGCTGGAGTTTGTAAACTTCTTCCGGGAACTTAAGTCCGCTAACCTAGTCCGCATACTTGAGTTGATTATATCTAAAGACGATTATTTGTGAACTTATACTTATATAAACTAAGGAATGCAATTTGCAAACTGTAGCTATAAAGTTCATGAATCGATTCGTGTGAATCAAATCGTTTTTGCTTCGATGATTGTGTCTTGTATACTTCTATAAGATCTAAGCAATTAAACAACTCTCCAACTGTACCTTGGATCAGTGTGAGATTGATTGGGGTTCAACTACAGTCTAGACCGAAGTTAGTTTGTAGTAGGCTAGTGTCTTTAGCGTCTTAATACAATGTGTGTTCAATCTGGATTAGGTCCCGGGGTTTTTCTGCATTTGCGGTTTCCTCGTTAGCAAAATTCTGGTGTCTGTGTTATTTCTATTCCGCTTTATATTTTGTTATATAATTGAAATATCCCAGGTTGTGCGTTAAGTTCAATCAATTAGAATATCCAACCTTTGGTTGTTCATTTACATTGATTGACACTTGGATATTGGTCTTTGGTACCATCCAAGTTATTTCTCTTGTATTCAATTAGACTCACAGATTTCTATTTGCTTGAGTAATAATTGAATCGATAAAGAGAGATATAACTCTTTGATATACTTTATTAAGATTGAGTCTAGTTGATTCTCTTGAAAGTATATTGTAGTTAGTCCATACATATTGCTAACCGAAATATTAGGTGTGGTTGTTGTACCCCCGCTTTTTCAACAAGCTAAACAATACACGTCCTTTCCAAATCATGGAAAGATTAAAAGAAATAACAAAACTTCCGGAAAATAAAAAAAAATAATCGGAAAGATTAAAAGAACCAACATAACCGTCGTAATTTAAATTAAACAATGTATGGAAAGCGCAACCAAACGATGCATGAGTTTAATAAACGTAAACTTTTGTAAAAGAAAACAACAATGGTCACAAAAGAGTTAAATGTAAATTCCCACCTCTTTTGATGAAAAGCCACGCCTACCTCGAGATCCATGATCCACTGATTCATCCTTTGAATCGATCGTTGTTAATAAAGACTAACTGTTAATCACACAAGATCTCTAAGAATCTAGCCAAAAGGATCACACCAGGCTCATACAAAATTTCATACAAGTTACAATTATAAACTAAGTGAACTATCTAATGGTTCTACTACACCTTTTCATCCTCTACCTTTAGAACATCTAAGATTTACTAATTCAATTAGGTTGGTTTTATAGTTCAATAGCTAAGTCTTATGAACATCTACAACTTTGTAGAAGAAGTCAAAGGCTAAAGCAGACCATAAGAGGTCCAAAATATCAAACTAAGAAAATATGGTGCTAAGCCCAAGTCCACTAAACCGGCCCGTTAATCTAAGGCCCGGTCTAAAAGAGTCAACTAACAGTCCACTGGGTCATCTGACGGTCAACATCTAAAGTCAAGGTCAAGGTCCAGTCTAAGTCAAGTCAAAGGTCAAGACTAGTCAAAGGATTCAACGCAGTCAGATAATCTGAGTCAGGTAAGTCATCTAAACAAATTGAGTGAGCTAAACTGACTGGGATGACTAATAGGTCTAAATTTCAAGAACAAAAGTTCATACAAACACTATACAATTCAACTTCAAATACTTAAATTTAAACAACAGAAAGTCTTACCCTAACAATAATCTCCTCTGAATTGTTATTTCGCCTTCTTATTAACAGAACTGCACTCTAGCTTCAACAACAACTTCCAATTATCAACTTCAACTTGAACTTCAGAATTATCACTTCAAACCCTAACTCATCAATTTATATTCAAACATCTCCCAAACATCGATCAATTAACAACCCTTTTGTTCTCCAACAAACTAGATCACAATTTACTAATCAATTTCATACAACTTAAAAATTCAATCCCGAAACCCTAATTATTCGACCTCCTTTGTAAATCAAGAGTTAGATTCTAAATATCCTCCTATGCTTTCAATACACAAAACCCATCTTCAATTAACTGATTTCATACTCAATTCCATGTAATTCTTCAATTCAAACCTCATTATTCAGAAACCCTAATAATTCTTATTTACTCTTCATCACAATTCATGGTAGCACCATCTTCTTGTTCGTAATTCATTGATACATCAATTCCTCTTTAATCTAAACATCATCACCATTCGATTCTCTCAATTGAAACTCACAAAAACTCGAGATGAAGAATAACAGAACAGAAGAAGAGGGAAGAAGAAAGAAGAATGAAGATGAAAGAAAAGAGGAATGAGAGTTTATCCTCTCGACTGGGTAAGTATGAACAAAGTTTTTAAATGCACCCGGCCAAAATGATAAGGGCAGCCGCAATCGGTTTAACATGCAAGATGACCATTTTTCCCTTCTCAAGAATTCGATGATATCTTCTTCGTCTGGTATCCGAATGACACGTGCGAGCAGTCCATCCCGCATAACTTTTCAAGGCCTATCTAAAGATACTTGTTTCGTAATTAAGTCATTGTTAGATTAATTTCTATTAATTAAAATCTATATTAACTAATCAACTTTCTAGCGGCTAAATTGTATCTTGACTATCTCTTGGTCGGTCAAATAGCGTTGACGAGCTTGATGGTCCTTACAATCCTAATGAAATTCTCATCGAGATGCTTCATGACTAAAAGAGAATATATCAACTTTGTTTCGATGATTTCACATTGTCGAAACTTAGTGTATTCATCAAGGAGTTTATAAAGATACAAGAAAACTCCTACAATATTCCACGGCCGCACTCCCCACAAAGATTTGGCAATTAATCACAAGTTCAATTAAGAACTCTCCCTTATAAAATGTCATTCTCGAAAGAACAACAAGAGCGACCTTACTTTTACAAGAAAACAAGGATTTCTTTGGACATTAACAAATCACATGAGACACGAATTTGTGTCCAGAAAACTCAATTAAATTAACCACAAGAGAACCTATGATTAATTTAATCGGAAATACTCAACATAAGAGAACTTATGGAGCCGCACATCATGGAAAGACCAATACTGCGGAATATTCAAAATTCATTCTATTTTTCATCAATATTTGCATAAAGACATATAATAGACTTAATCTTGCAATCAAAAAATCATCCTATCTTCATCAATATTTGCATAATGACATAATAGGCTTAACTTTTGACATATATAGGACAATCATAGTTCACGGATGCAAACACACTTGTAACACCGTGTGTTTTTAGCACGGCGCATGCTAAAAGATGCGCCATGGCCTGAGATGAAGCTCCATCCAAAGCTTTTGTTGCTTGGCAAGAGATAGATTGGCTTAAGGCCAATATCTCGCGAAAATGGCGCATTATGTTTGGCATTTGGCTAAGGGCCAAATCTCGCATCAAATGATGCATTAGGCCAGTTGGGTAGGTGGCCTCGAGATTGTAGCGTAATCATTGCGCATTATGAAGGCTATTGGCCTAGAGCCAATATCACACAATCATTGTGTATCAGGCCAGAGAGGGCTGGCCAAACGAGTGTTGCACAATCATTATACAATATGCCAATACGGGCTGGATTAGATCATCACAGACAATCATCACGCGCAATCATCATGCGCAATCATCACTCAAAATCATTGGACATGAATAGTGAAGCAGGCATGTCAATTTGGTCCCCTTTCCATACTTGTAGAAATTGCAAGTTAACATATATAGGGAGGGGTAGTGTGTTGAAGGTGCATATGCGGACCATGCACCAAGTAAGCTTCATAGCTTAGCCGAAAAGGTATAAATGATGTGTAAGCCTCATTTATATCTGCGTAGCCTTACGAAGAGGGCGTTTGATGCTTAGGCATCACTATGCCACGCCGCGGACCCGATAATGCATAATCATTGTGCATTTTGACGAAATGGCTTATATGTACCAGGCCATTACCATTATTGCTAGGCCATGACCTTGCAAACGAGTTGGGTTAAGTTGATGTCCCTTCGAGGATGAACTACGGTCTGTGCTTGATCCCTTTAGAGTAGGGAAGGGTACGTAGGCAGCCGCAATGAGTTGCAGCATTTCCGGTCCAGCACTTTGTCGCTCATATCATCTGTTTGGGAGATGATTGCGGCACATTGACCCATAATATCATATAAACTCGGTAGCTCGATGCAAGAGATGATTGTGGCCAGACTTGATGAGGCTTAGTTTCACGCCAGCAAAGGGATGCTCATACTTCCTATCAAGTTATAAAGAGTTGGTAAGCGAGGTAAGGTAGTGAAATGGCAATAGAATTGAATTGGCCTATGCCTAAGTCCAAGGCTTATGCATGGAAAAGACTCGACAATATGACGGTTGGTCAGCTAGATAGGAAATTCAGTGATGAATTCCCTACGTTGAGGCAAATACAGTGGTGCATGCAATATGCATTAGCCTTGGCCTTATGGCCTTACACCCTTTAACGAACAAGGGTGAGTTTGGAATGGTGTGGAAACTAAGTTATATGCATCATGCTCCACGAGCATGCTTGCAAGGGTAAATGAACGTGCATTTGCCTAGCTTTAAGGCCCGGATCGTAGCTTCATCATGGCGCATCGGGGGAGTTACGGCATGTGGGGCAACGCGCCAAAGGCGTAATTTTCCGGTCCGTCACAACACATATCCCATAACAAGCTTTTGCAATATATAAAACCAATAAAGATTAATACTGCAAAATCATCTTCCAAATAAATTGTTAGAGCATTGGTCGGTTGAACCCACTAGCGTTGATATGTCAAGTTAGTTGCTAAAATGCATTCTTGATTTAGTATACTAAATATAGTTTCGGACTAGATTAAGTCTAAGAAGTAGAATCGAAGCTATTCTTAAAGCATGAAGGTTGAAGACTACAAGAAGACATCAACAAGGACTTCATCGACTGTAATTGCAGGAAATCCCACAATACACACCTCACAAGAACTCATACTATTTAACACATATTTAAGATCAATAATCAATCTTTTTATTAATTGAGTTAGAAATTTCACAAGAAGGAATTGAAATCAAGAATATAATTGCTACTCTAGACTTTCTCTCTCCTCTAAACTTTCTCTCCACTCCAAAAAATGATCCCCCTCTTCTTAAGCCTGTTCGGCTCTTTATATAGGACATTACATAGTGGATGACAGCTAAACTGTCCCTTATTTTCGGATCTGACTTGCGATACTCTCACAAGTATTCAAATGTTAAATCTCGCAACACTCCTAAATCTCGCTAGGTATTCACATCTTTCTCGTGTTCAGGTTGTCGTCATCCGTTGCGTCATTTATACCACCAATCTGCGATATCTTCGCAGTGTGTCGTTTATGGATTTCGCAAGGGTCTTGGTGTTGCGATATTCTAATCCTACATCTTGCCTCTTCTCATGTCTTCTCTGCGAAGGAGAGAATTGATAGGTGTTGTAAAACACCTAATTTTATATCTAGTATTTATGCTTTCTTTGCTATTTTCCTTGGGAATTGCATTTCTTATGTTTAGTTTGAGTTATTAGGTGCAATGGAGTCTTTGGGAGCAAAAGAAAGAGAAAACGTTCATTTGGAGCGAGAACGACGAAAAGATGAAGCCAGGGGTGAAAGAATGAGGCTGTTCCGACATCGCATGAGGAAGTTATGAGCAAAATCATGGATTAAGCTTGTCAGTTTCCCAGAACTGACAGTACATGTAAAGGGGTGCCACTTCAGTTAGCCCTTATCTTTTCCAACTGGGTGGCTCATATCCATCACTGGGTGCCTGTGTCTATTTTCATTCCTACACCACCCTAAAAGTCAGAGAAGTTCTATCTTCACTTCTATCATTTGTTTACCTGAAAATGAGAAACAGAACGGTTGCGGCTCTTCATGAAGAAATTGAGCTATGATGGAAGGAAATTACTGAGTTCGAATTCACTGGAAGGTCATAAGGGAAGAGGTGGATGCTACTTCATGTTTTGATGGTGTTTTAGTCTCTGAGAAGAACTAAGAAATTGGAGCTGTCGCTGTTAAACGGAGACGAAGAGAAAGAGATGAAAGAATTGAATCTAAGGAACTGAAATTGATGGAGTGAGGAATATATGATGAAGATTATAGATGAGAGGAGATATACACCAAAGGGAAGATGAGTTTAATTCTGGATATGAGATTTGAAATCGAGTTAGGGTTTTCTGAGATGCAGATGAAGAAAATAGATTTTCATGGGTTTTGAGATGAATTAGAAACATGGGTAAGTCTGAGATTCAAGTTTACATCAAGGGTAACGTGTTGTTGCTGTCGATTGAAGAAGAATGAAGGGTTTTCTATTGATCGAGAATTGGCCAGGGTTTTGATTCGATTAGGTTCTCGGATGTGTTGGTTTGCCGTGGAATTGAGTCTGTGCTGTGAGTTCAAACTACAGGGAAAGATGTGGCAATGAGTTGATGGCAGTGTTGATTCTGGTGGATAGGTTCATTGCAGGTGGTTGAATTGATGCTATTTCCTAATGGGTTTTGTTGGTTGATGGTTGTTTAGATGAATGCTTAGGTTACAGGTGCAATGGCTGGATGTTTGGAACTGGTGATAACAATGAAGTGTCAAGGTGTTGTTTGGTGGTGGTTATGAACTGGTGTTGGCTGTGACCTGAGAAACAAGAAAGGGAGGCTGTGGTGATTTGCTGGTTTAGGGTAGTTTGTATGGCTGAATGAGTATGGCCTGGTGGATGTGTGCTAGTGATTGCAGGGTAGCTAGAGTTGGAGATGATTGTGCTCATGGTGGTTGAAGCTGTTGGCTACTGTGGTGCTATGAACTAGAGAGACGAGTTGAGTTGCAGCTGGTGGTAATGGACTGAGATGGTGAATGAAGCTGATTAGATATAGGCCTGGTGGTGACTGAAATCTTGAAGTTGCAGGTAATGGCGTTGATGTTGTCGAGTTGTGACAGATGGCTCAAGTGGCTATGGCTCAGATTGAGCTGGTTGTGTTGGTAGTATTGCCTGCTTCAGGTGCTAGTTCAATGGGTATTTCAGATTGAAATGAAAATGGAGGTTACATTGCGGTGTGTTGAGTGAGTGTGCAGCTATAAGTGGAAATTACAGGCTGCTGGTGATGTTAATTTGAGTGTTGCAACACAATGGATTGAAGCAATTGCGGCTGTAGGTGGAGTGTAACAGGTGCTGGTGCTGTTTCGCAGAAGCAGCCTGAGTTTGAAATGCAATGATGCCGGGATATTAAGATGGAATGGTGTGACCCGACACAGGGAATTGTGAGGCGAATGGTAGATGGTCATGCGTTGAGTCAAGAGTTGGTGGAGAAAGTTGGAGCTGCAAGATGGTGCGGGAAGGAGTGAAGCGCCATGATGATGCATCACTCCTAATAGTCTCTGTGCAAGAGTGCAAAATAGCCTAGGCCCAAGTGAGTCGGATGAGCCGGACCCGACTCATCTATTTGGCTAATCGACTCACAAC